>APFE030422219.1:0-80951 GCA_000404065.3 Pinus taeda | reverse complement strand
GGAAGTGAGTGAGGCTTGTCAAAGTAGAGAAGACTCCTACTAGACCCTGGAAAGAGCTTGTGCAACATCAAGGCAAAGGTTGTAAGGTTCTTTTATTCATAAAGTTAATACAATCAATTTTGTTTTTCTCAATGAACTGTCTCTAATGGTTTATTTTATGAGCTCCTTGATCTTCATAATGAACATGTTTTATTATAATATCTTTGCAGGTGTTCTTTGATGTGTGTTTTTTTGTGTATGCAGGTTATTAAAAGGGAACTGCTTGAAGCTATTGAAACAAAGCTACCAAAAACAAGCGTTGGACCGAGGTAGGGTCTATTACACCTCTTAGTTTTCATTTATGAATTGAAAAATGTTTAGAGAAAAGTAGATTTGTTTGTGCTCCTTGTTGCTAGATATCATTCGATACTAGGGAGATCGGTCTTGTCTACAAGAACGATTTATCCGGCCAACAAGTAGCTAACCAAACAAATCAACGTCCTCGAAGCCCAAGTTGATGCAATTGAGCAGGAGTTGGCCAGGATGAAGAGGGTAATCCAAGACTTACGACCCCCAGTGCAGATGCAGGTCTTGCAATTGAAAGAGGCATGCAACTCAAGCAGCCAGCAACTAGACGATCTGTAGGCCCAACGGCCGACAACACTAACATCACAATCAACCGAGACATTTACACAAAGGGCAGACGTGATCCTCGCAAATTGGAACTTGACCATCTAGTGATATAGCGAGTTCAGGCAGCAGACGAAAAAAACAGTCCCCGAGTTGGAGCCTTTGTTTAGGACGGAGGAGTCACAAGGTCAGGAAAGGGGCACAGAAACAGATGCCACACCACAGGCTAGCTTAGACACGGAAGGAATGCCTATTCCTTGAGAAGGAATTACAGCAACAGAGGTGTCGGCATAACAGACAGAGGAAATAGTGTTGTTAGCAACACAACTGCCACCCGTAGAACCCATGGAGATAGCACTAGAGCCACCAGAGGTTGAAATGACTTCACTCGGGGATGAGTCAAGAAATTATGGTCAGGGCCTGTTGGAGCCTTCATTAATTTTGAGGATTTTTTACCAGTTTTGACCAATCGTAGGGTGGGAGAGGACAAATGGAAGCAACGGTTGGGTGGTAGAAAGAGAAAGTTGCGGGAAGGTGATGGCAAGGTGGAAGCGAAAGTCAAGGTAGTTGAGGAAATGGAAAAGCACAGAGGCAGCCGAGGAAGCAAGTGGTCGAGCGAGAACTGGAAGTCTAGGAAGCTGAGAAGGATATAAAGAGAAGAAGAACAAAAAGGAACGGTCAGACTATGGGTTGTTGATGGTGTTGCTACTATTGTTGTTGAGGTTCGTTGATCATTGAGGCTGGTGTTGAGACACTGAAGGATCAGGCCGTTGAGGAGGTACATAGATACCAGAGCAGGAGCAGGAAGGGGTAGGTACTAAGGAATTGAGCTGCGGAGCATATCTGACCCGAGCTACTGAGCCAAGTATTCTTTGTGTTGTTGACGACTAAGAGCCGATTTCTAATGTATTTTTTTCTGATACTTTAATGTAATTCAAAGTTGATGACTGTTAAGGCCCATAAATATATTGCGCATCTTATTGTATGGCTTGTCAAAATTTTAATTAGTCCCCTTGTTACATGAGGATGGTGTTTGATAAATCGACGCTAGTATATTGTTAAGTTCTATGGCATACATGATGAGTCTCTGTGTATGAGTTGATGATATTATTATTTCTGTTCCATGTTGTGTGACCACATATGTATATGACCACCTGTGTATATCTTAGACCCCTTAAACCCTATGCTGAGCCCTTCTCCCCTTTGGTCACGACGCGCTTCGAGTGAGACTCTTTTCCCTTCAGGGTAAGGTGAAAATGCCAGCGTTGTCCTAGACTACAGTGGACCATTGTTGGCCTTCCATGCCTGAACCTAGGGTCTTTTCCCTGATGACTCACTCGATCCAACACTTATTAACTAGAGTTTCAGAAAAATGATAAATATCATTATTATTTTGTAAATTCAAAAATAATTTTCTAATTTATGGGTTGTAGGTTTTAACCCTGTACAGAAATTACCTGTAGATGAATTCTAAAGAACAAAAAATAAACAATGACAAGAATATAGAACAAATGCACAGATATTTTCCCCTGGATCCCAAAATCGAGACTACCAGATTGATTTTTCATTATGTTCCTTTCAATGTTACAATACATATATATACATGTCGAAGCTATCATAAACCCCAATCCATTAACTATGGATTAGAACATAACTATAGTTCCCTTGAATGGATCTACAAAATACCATGGGCAAAAAATCATCTTGCCCAAAACCCTATGTAGAACCCATGAACAAAAACCATAGGTAGGTCCACCCACCTAATATAGGGTCCAAAAAAAAATTTAGGGTATTGCCCCCATATGACCACCCTATTGCACCCAACATACATATATAACACAATCATGGAAAGAATATAACACACACCCAACATAGATATCCTATTTCTAATTTTGCATTCGGCAAACGAGGCTTGTCTTTACTTAGTATCTAATACGTATGTTGAATATTTATAAGGTATCGTGGCAATTGTAACCACTAATTTTAGTTATGTTGTCCATAAGAGCATTCAACAGGTGTTCATCATTCCTTTTTTTATAGCATACACGTTATGAATGCATGTTCGAACACCTTTCAAGGAGATGTTTACAAATAGATTTCTTGTGGAGGTTATACAATGTTGTTTAGGTAGTTGCATAGGGTGAGGGATTATCTCTACAAGATCATTTTGAATGAAGGTGCAAAATGTGTAGCATTTTTGTTAGGTAAATAGTGCATTCTTTCTTCTATATGTGAGTACTTAGAACATTTATAAAATATACATTACAATCTTGTAGTAATGAGGTATGGGTTCAAAAAGTGGATAATGTGATAGTGTTAAACATGTCTATACAAAATATTTTATGGTCATATAGTTGTTACGTCTGGATTACTTTTGTGCCATGACATTAGAACCTGCTATTTTTCTTATTTCTATATATTTGATCTAATTCATATCATCAAAGCAGTGAAGATGAACACAAGCAGAACATATACCATTAAAGATAATTATAACTTTGCTAAGAGGTATGTTTATGTATTATTTACATTCATTTGATTATTTTTATATTATATAGTCCTTTGTTTTTTCATCTTCTTCTTTTTCACTATATTTTTTTGTATTATAACTAAAAATGAGGCTTTTTCAACATTCAGGAACCATATAACACTTAGAGATTCGGATCCCGGACAACAATTACAATTAAAAAATTACTTTGAACATTTCTATAAAACATTTGTATCTGTTGAAACTAAAGCTTATTTAGAAAATTACCCATATGCATAGAAATCAGATTCTATCTAATACCTGTGAACCTGAGATTCGAATATACATTAGCAATGAATTCATGTTATTTTGTTCTATCTTCATTAGTCAATTCTTACTTAGTATCAATTATAATGTCCTTTTAAGCATTGATTTCAATGTATTATTTGTGAATAGGAAAAATATATAGAATTCAAATGATGTGAAGTAGAGATGAATGAGAGAGTAGAGATAACAATGAGCATTATTAAGAAAAGAGATATCGTAAAAGACAAAAAAAAGTAATAGAAAATAGGGAAGAAACAAAAGCAAATAGGTAGTTTTGTCCAGGTTTAGTTAACTATGATATCATATTCCTTTTTTTTTTGTTTTTTTGAAATGCTTATGACCAGGAAAAAAGAGATCGAGCCTTTGACATTATTTAAGCGCGCTTGAGCCAGAGGAGTTCTGGGATGGGTGACCTCCTGGGAAGTCCTGGTTACCGGGTGCAAGCCCCGGAAGTGATGATTGATGCTATGTGATTCGTTCTCCACATTTCACTAGTTTCATTCCCACTTCTTCACCCCTGTGAGCATCACCCGATGCAATGAGTGCTAAGTGAACTATTCAAAAAGTCATGAGAAATTAGTCAGTTACGACTACCTCTCATGGAAATGGTCATACGTGAATGACTTACTTAACGCAGTTGAATCCCAAAATGATAATTAATGCACTGCGTAAACCCCCATACTTAAATTCAAAAAGAGTCAAGGGATCTCTACTTGAATGGTTCATGAGGCACAATACTTGCTAAGGTTTTGCAAATGGGGTAGCAAGCTAAGTGGGCTTGATTGTGGGGAAAAACTCCACAGTTAAGCGCGCTTGAGCCAGAGGAGATCTAGGATGGGTGACCTCCTGGGAAGTCCTGGTTACCGAGTGCAAGCCCCGGAAGTGATGATTGATGCTATGTGATTCGTTCTCCACATTTCACTAGTTTCAATCCCACTTCTTCACCCCTGTGAGCATCACCCGATGCAATGAGTGCTAAGTGAACTATTCAAAAATCATGAGAAATTAGTCAGTTACGACTACCTCTCATGGAAATGGTCATAAGTTTGAATGACTTACTTAACGCAGTTGAATCCCAAAATGATATCTAATATAATGCACTGCGTAATCCCCCATACTTAAATTCAAAAAGAGTCAAGGGATCTCTACTTGAATGGTTCATGAGGCACAATACTTGCTAAGGTTTTGCAAATGGGGTAGCAAGCTAAGTGGGCTTGATTGTGGGAAAAACTCCACAGTTAAGCGCGCTTGAGCCAGAGGAGTTCTGGGATGGGTGACCTCCTGGGAAGTCCTGGTTACCGGGTGCAAGCCCCGGAAGTGATGATTGATGCTATGTGATTCGTTCTCCACATTTCACTAGTTTCAATCCCACTTCTTCACCCCTGTGAGCATCACCCGATGCAATGAGTGCTAAGTGAACTATTCAAAACATCATGAGAAATTAGTCAGTTACGACTACCTCTCATGGAAATGGTCATACGTTTGAATGACTTACTTAACGCAGTTGAATCCCAAAATGATATCTAATATAATGCACTGCGTAATCCCCCATACTTAAATTCAAAAAGAGTCAAGGGATCTCTACTTGAATGGTTCATGAGGCACAATACTTGCTAAGGTTTTGCAAATGGGGTAGCAAGCTAAGTGGGCTTGATTGTGGAAAAACTCCACAGTTAAGCGCGCTTGAGCCAGAGGAGTTCTGGGATGGGTGACCTCCTGGGAAGTCCTGGTTACCGGGTGCAAGCCCCGGAAGTGATGATTGATGCTATGTGATTCGTTCTCCACATTTCACTAGTTTCAATCCCACTTCTTCACCCCTGTGAGCATCACCCGATGCAATGAGTGCTAAGTGAACTATTCAAAACATCATGAGAAATTAGTCAGTTACGACTACCTCTCATGGAAATGGTCATACGTTTGAATGACTTACTTAACGCAGTTGAATCCCAAAATGATATCTAACAATATAACATCAGGGAACATTTTTCATGGTTTTTCTTAATTACATATCAAACCTTTTGGACAAAGAAAATAAGACAAAATCAATACTCTGTACAAATTTAATAGACAAGAAAGTTGAAATGACAATAACATTGTTTGTTCCAACACATTTTATCGAACATAATGAGGAAAAACCTATTGAAAACGCTAGTGTTCCTATCAAATATTTTGAAATAATTTCAAAGCATAAATATGATAGTGGTGATTGTGAAAAAACTATTTGTCTAAATAGCTTTAGCATTGTATAACACATTTGTCCTATTTGCGCAGAGTATCGATTCTTTCAAAATGTGATGATTACAAATTTGTCCTGTCGTCAAGATCTGCTTCCAATTGGCATAATCTGTGCTATTGCAATTTTGGTAGCAGATACAACAATGCAATTTGTACTGGAAATCAAAGACGACAATGCAGAATAGGACAGGGCAACAATAAGCTTTGATTTATTTGAATGTTTCATTGTTACAAAGCTATTGTCCATCTATTATATGGTTTTCATGTATTGTTTTACAAATATTGCATATGTAACAAGTTCAAGTACACCATAAACTTGTTTCATCATGTCTTTTAATTCAAAGACAATTGTTAGAAAAAAATTGTTGATCTTCCTAAAAACTATAGTTAGAAAACAAGAGAGGGTTTTCTAACTTCATAATCAACGTTCGTATGTCCATTGAAAATAGGAAAGAAATTCAAAAGTCTAAGAAAACAACTTTCTTCGGTGAGTGGAATATGCACGGTAAACTTTATTATATTGTAGCTATTGTGTGTGTCTGTGTGTGTGTAATAGAGGCTTAGCAACATGAAATGAAATGTATTTTTATCCTTTATATATATATATATATATATATATATATATATATATAGGATAAACCTCTATTTTTTATATCAAATTTGCAGCATGTCTAAGGACACCTGACAGCGACTATAGTTAATTTGAAAGCTCAAGGACAAATTCCCTCCTTTGGACAGTCTTCCTCATCAAGAAAGACCCCTCCTAGCCCTTGTAAGAACATCTGGAAGCGATTATAGTTAATTTGGAAGCTCAAGGACAAATTTCCTCCTTTGGATAGCCTTCCTCATCAAGAAAGACCCTCCTAGCCCTTGTAAGAATTTAATTTGGTTAAGGAAAAACATAATTTAATATGGAAACCCACGTGTGCATAAAAGGACAGGTTGGCCCTAAAAGGAAATTGGACACCCTTTGGTGACTATAAATACAAGTCAAGTGACCCTCATTTGGTGATCATCATTAAGCATTTTCTTCTTCTCTCTTCTTTGGTTTGGCTCACACAAGTCTGAAGTTGGTTTGTGGAGATTGGTTTGTACAGGTTTGAGAATGCAGGGTCAGAATCTTGCACGCACAGATTAGGGTTTTGTTCTATAGCCGCAAGGAGGCTACAGGGAATTTTTTGCTGCAATAGATCACTTGCAAGCATGTCCATGTGACCGAGACACTTCAACCACATGCATGATCATTTGTTGTGTGTGGCGAGGACATAGGTTTTCCTCTGACAGGTGATTGCAGATTTAAATAATAGTTGAATGCAGTTGACCATAGTTGATGGAAGTTGAGCACAGATGAATGCAGGCTGGGAAAGTTATCTTTGATCAGTATCGTTGTTGGGATCATATTTTTGGATATTGTTTGGTTGGCTTTGCTGGATAGTTTTGTGATTGAAGAACTGGAATATTGTACTCTCTCTTTGCTGAATATTTTATGACAATCTAATAAGAAGAAGACTTTGAAAGGGTTTTCCCCCTTTTGAGGTTTTTCCCTGGTCTTCAACCAATCTTGATGTCCCTAGGTGTGGATTATTTTCTTCTATTGTTCCTTTTTGTTTTGTTGCATTGTTGATGATATTGTTCTTTCTACATAATTGCATATGATGTAATGATACTATAATGTTTTGGGGTGAATTTAATATATAATTGATGATATGAAATTATCTAAAGCAAAGAAAAATATAGCTTGAAGAAAAATTAGCATGGTTTGAGATTTGGGCTAAAGAAAAGAGTCATTGAAGGTCACACCTATGAAGACACCATTGATGGAAGAAAGAGAATATGGAGAAGACCTAAAATAATTCTAGGGTTTGAAGGAAACCCTACGCAATCTAGTTATTAGGGTTTAATGAATTACATGAGGTTAGGGTTTGGAAGAAACTTGAATAATGAAAATGTTTGAGTTATGCATTCTTGAAACCCTAGAATGGTCAATAAGATGTTGTTTTAGAACTTTTGACAGATTCAGTGCAACCCCAGATGTGCTAGTATCAATGAGGCCAGATTGTTGATGAAGACGATGGGAAATATTTGAAGGAAACATTGTTACATGGATAATAGATTATAGTAACCCTTGAAGGCTAGTTCAAGAGAGAGTTGATTGCCTCTCGTTAAAATATAAGTACCTTTTAAATTTATGTTATTTCCTTATGACATTATTCTTGATTTGATTATTTCTTTCTACATATTTGATTATGTGAATGCTTCTAACCTTTAGCAGAGATGTGATAAGAAAATCCTTCTTGAGCATCATCTAAGCTTGTAGGAAAAGAGAGATAGTGGAGGAAGAAAAAGAGTTGATGCTGGAATAGGACAAAGAACCTAATGGAAGTTTTTGCAAAATTGAAAAAGTAGAAAACAAATTGGAAATTACAAATTCTATATCTATCAATGAAAAATAAGTGCTACAAATTTCAAAGGTATCTGGATAATACAAGCTATGTATAGTATTATGATTTAGCTACAATATTTGATGGAAAGTTAAGCCCTGAGGTATGAAGAAAATATCACATTCATAAATTTCTCATGCATGCATATGAAAGTAAGTTTTATTTTTGGTACATGTGTTGTATTGGTGCAATTGACAAGCATATTACATTTTAGACATGATGGATTTCCTTATCTCATTAAGCGAACTAGATACATTGATTTTGATATATGGTAACTTGATACTATTGTTAATGCTTGTCAGAAGCATGGTAACCCTGATAATAAAAGTGATACTCAAGATCTTCTTATTGATCTTGGTTAGATTTTGATAAGCTTAGTAAATTTGATAATGTGGTAAAATTGGATGCCTTGATTTGATGGTCGACTAATGTGATAAAGAAGTGATTTTGTGATTATAATCCTTGAAGTATGAAGATACATTTATATGAAACTAACCTTTGTTGAATATTTGATGATATGTTCATTTGTTATAATGAAGTAGCTGATGATGATTTGTTATGACTATAATGCATATATGTTTAAGAACCTGATATAGTTTGACTCCATAATCTGACATTTTTGCTGATACATGATAGCATTATGATAAGATAGGTTAATGTCTTGATTGAATATTATTGAAGGGATTTCCACTTAGAGGGAGAAACTCCATGAGACACAAACACCTATTATTATTTTTAGTAAATGAATAGAAAATTCTTCATTGTTGAAGCACGGTTTTTGGACATGAATAGATGAGCATATGATGTTGATTCTGGTCTTAGTAAAGAAGGGTTTCTCTTAGTCCAAGCCCCAGCCGTTGGGATAAAGGATTAAGGGTGCATCTACAGATATCCCATCCGCACAAAAGAAGTCCTATGGGTGTGGTTGATCCTGTAGGATAAAAAAACTGAAAACTAATGCACACAACCAGAAGAGCACCAGGAGTATGACAGACCTACAGACATGAAACAGATGATAAAGAGTTCTATGAGTAGGGAAGTTTAAGGAACAATAAGGTCTACATAACATTTGACTTGTTGTAGAGAATGTGAATGTCCTGACTAATGTTGTATTTGCAGGGGTCTATAATATGCATATTAGATGTTATTTGTCTTGATTTGATCATTGGAGCTAGTATAACAATATAGGATTTCTCCTTAGTATGCAGTGATTTTTATTATAGAAATATCACAATAAATAGATGGTAGAAACTTATATGAATATCCTTGGTGTATGAATTTACACTTAGTGACAAAAATGATTCATATTATGATCATGTGGATGGCTTGATGAAGTTTGCCTTGATGTTGCTTGGTAAACAATAGTTGTTGACAATAGGAAAAGTTGTAACCTGGTACTTGGGGACTTGGATTAAAAAGTTTAATAGTGGTATTGGTCGAAAAATTCATGGCTTTGATATTAGTTTGACATTTAAGGATTGATAAGTAGACTTGGTTGATTTGACTGCACTAATATTGATTTGTTTTAAGCTCGATATATTGGGTTGATTGGTGTTATGTTTGCAAAAATTTGTATGATTAGAAAGCTCCCCGAGCCTGATATTTTTGCATCGATAGTTACACAATGAAGCTTTCAATTCATGTCGATATAATCCTCTACTTCAAAGTGGTCCAAGATATGCCTTTGATTTTGGTTATATATGTTGATGATTTATTCTTGACAGGTAATGAGCCTTTGATGATCAAAGTAAGAGGGACTTAGCCTCCAAGTTCAAGATAAAGGATCTTGGCATGATTCGCTACTTTCTGGGATTAAAATATTAGACCAAACCTGGAGAGGAAAACATGCCATGAAGCTATTAGAGATATTTGGAATGACGAAATGAAAATCCTTGGACACCCCAATGAAATTAAATTTCAAGAAATTATGTAGAGATGTTGTTGGATCAAAGTACTAAAAGTTGATTAAGGCATTAATATTTTGTCTGAACACCCGTTTAGATATATGTTTTATAGAGAATAACCTGAGTCAATTCATGGCTAAGCCACTTCATACACATTGGTTTTCCGCCAACCACATTTTGAAATATTTGCATAGGATGATCAATATTGTTCTAAGATATACTACAAGAGATGTACAATTGCATGAATGAATTGATGCTGAATGGGATGGAAATTTTAATGATAAGGAGAACACATATAGGTGTTGCTTTATCTTGGGATATTCCATGATATCTTGGATGAGTAGGATATAGAAGTTTGTAGCTTTCATCATGGTTGAGGTTGAATACAATGTTCCTAACATGGTTATCTGCGAGAAAATCTCGTTAAGGAAGCTCTTTGGAGAATTGTTTGAGCAAGATCTGAATATGACATTGATATATTGTGACAACAAGAGCGGGATATGATTATAGCTGGTAAAGGGATATCTTCATATATTGAGACTATGTTGTTGTCTGAGACAAGCTTACGCTTGTGGTTGTTGCCTCCGTGAGAGGGGGGATTAATATGGTATCCTCTTATGACATGTATTTTCTCTAACATAATGTTTGATTTGATGTTTTGTATGAACAAGAAAATAGAGGATTGTTTCTCGAAGGAGATGCATAAAGTAGTGTGATTGAACTCTTCAGTGAATTTTTTGAACTGGTACCATATATGAGCACATTGATATGTTTCTGATCTACAGATACCAGCATGGATAAATGGATGTGACCCTCCTGAGTAAGGCTCTGGGTTGATCAAGAACATTGAGCATAACTCTTCTCCCCTTGGTTGAGCTCCCAAGGTGGGAATGAAAAATTGAGGGAACTCTATACAATAGGTGGGTGTGATCCCTACTTTTGTAGTAGGTTGGGTATCTCCTCTATTTTTACCCATAGGGTATGCATGATCCTTGTCCATTTTAACAAGTTGGGTGTCTCCCTCTATCTTGGTCTATGCAGAGTATACCCTAATTGGAATCATACCCACAACCTGGGCATGTTGGGATTGTCCCTCCCCATCTGGCCAACAGGTTAAGGAGGCTTGGTGGTGTTTTATCCTTACCTTTGGTAAGTCAAGTGTCTCACCCAAGCTGGATTATGATGTAGGTTTCCTACCACATGACTCTTAAGGGTCATTTCTGGGAAGATCAATAGGAAATATGATGGTTGTGATCCTTACCTCGTATAGCAAGTGGTATCTCACTCATTGATTACACAATGGGATGGTTGTGATCCTCCCTTGGTAAGTGGTATCTTGTCTCTTTCTCAATATAGGGTGGTAGTCGAATGTTGTTGTAGAAATTTCCACTTGTAGATCACATGATAATGCAATAGACTAAAGAAAAATACTTGATCTACTTCTACAACCAATTTAGCGGAAGCTTAATCAATTTGAGCAACATCAATAAGAACACATATAACTGATAAGAAGGAACCAATCACACATAACACAGAAGATATAATCCAGGGAAAGCAACAACCTATAACCCCAACTTTGTATTATCATACAAGTGGAAATATAACCAGTATTACAAAAAGAATCAACTCAAAAGCTATCCTACTCTCTCTGCAATACCTATGCTGCTCATAGATAGTCAAAGGCCTCTATCTAACCTCTGGTCTACCCTCCAAGCCTCCTATTTCTTTGCGCAATTCTGATTGGTTTTTAGTATGGCCACTTGTGTGAATTGGCCTTTTCACACACTCACCAACCTCTGATCCAACTACGTTGTCCTGAAGGAGATAAATCCTCATCATGGATGAGCTTCCTTTATAGGAAAAATATTCATCCAATCGATAGTACACTATCCCTTCTCTGATCTCAACTGGGTCTCTATTTGAACTGACATGAATGAATTATTCATGAGAGAATCTTCAGTTATCTGAAGTGCAGCGGTTATATGCAAGCATGCATTAACTAACTGAACTCATATTAATTTAAACAAATTGTTTATATCAATCTAACTGAACTTGACTCTGTTAACTGAGCCAACTAATTATTACTCAAATTAGAACTCATCCTTATCTCTTTAACTAATGGATAAATCCCTCAATCAATGGAGAAACTGTTGCATGTCCTCACATAGATGTTTGAATTTTCACAACTAGTTAACTCATGGAGAATTAATTAATTTATTTTCAAACAGTTCTTAAGATCAAATTCGAATTTTACTTCCTGTTTTTGGTCCAGGGACTAACTAAAATAGGAATCCATTCTGAATTTCTAACAATAGAATGTTATTTTATCACTTCCATTTTTCATTCCCTGTTGCCCAATCCAGCACTGGTACTCAAACTACTATTTATAGCAGTGCTATTTTTAGCATTTCTTGTTGCCATTTTCAACACTCCCTCTCAACAAGAAAGGCATTCAAATCGAACCTAATCCTATACCTTTGGAATGTTCTGCATGTAACACTTCTACCAAGTGTGGTTGCTCCAACAACTCTAGAAACAAAAAAAACTCCCAGCTGACCTCTCCGTTGGGCTAGAAACATACTCTAATTCTGAAGCTCTACCTATTGCTGACAAGTGCTGCCTATCTGACCTCTGAGATCCTGTTACACTCCATGCATCTTGCACCATTGCACACCTCTTTGTGCCATCTTTCACTGGTGCAACACTCCTGTGCCTCTCACATTGCTGCAGCCTGCTAGCTCTACACAATCCTGGGACTCCTGCACTGTAGCTCTCTCTGTTGCTCCATCCGCATCTGTCTCTACCCAATCAACCAATCTTGCTACTCCTCGTTGGGGCTCCTGTAGCAAAGTCAAATCAATGAGGTTGGGTACCTCAAGGATCCTGCCCCTCCTCCTTGGGACAATCACTCCACATTGCCCCACCTCCTACCTAGAGGTATGGCTGTATGTGATCCCTCTGCGCACCTGGCTCGAAGTTTCCCCCTACTAGAGGTCTCTGCATGAGTATATGTCTCTACTCGATCTCCTCTCAACTTCTCTAGTTTTGGATGCTCCACCACCTCTTGAAGTTGCTTCACCAATTGTGGCTCCTCCACAATTGTCTGAGATTTCTTTGGGCGTTGCATGTTGAGAGGTAATTTACTCTCCCTCTCAACCACCAAGTATCTAACCTTTGCCTTTCTTCTCAAGGCTTTGCATGCATCTTGTACCTCAAGTGCATACAGGTTCTTGGCTAGCACACCAATCTGTTTCATATTTCCTGACGTCATGAAAGTTTATAGAAAAATAGCTTATTTTAAATCAACGATATCTCCCTCATCCGAACTCCGATTCAGCCGATTATTTTTTTGAATTTGGGTCTTTTTCCGCAAGGAATCCAAATATGCTATTTTTTCCGAAAATTTTGTACATAAATTTTCAGATCTGCTTTGCAAACTCTCGGCCCAAAACTCAAAACTTTGAAATCTCCTCTCAGTATATTGTTCTCTCCTTTGATCACCTTTGCTCTGATACCATGTAGAACTTTTTCTACAAAACCTCACTCTGATACCATATAGAAATTCTCACCTGTAGATCACCTGATAATGCAAGACTAAAGCAAAATACTTGTTCTACTTCTACAACCAATTTAGCGGAAGCTTAATCAATTTGAGCAACATCAATAAGAACACATATAACTGATAAGAAGGAATCAATCAAACATAACACATAAGATATAACCCGAGGAAAGTACTAGCCTAAAACCCTAACTCTATATTATCATACAAGTGGAAATATAACCAGTATTACAAAAAGAATTAGCTCAAAATCTATCCTGCTCTCTCTGCAATACCTATGTTGCTCATAGACAGTCAAAGGCCTCTATCTAACCTCTTTTCTGTCCTCCAAACCTCCTATTTCTTTGCTCAACTCTGATTGGGTTCCCATGCAGCCACTTGTGTGAATTGGCCTCTTCACACACTCACTAACCTTTGATCCAACTACACAGTCCTGAAGGAGATAAATCCTCATCATAGATGAGCTTCCTTTATAGGAAAAATATTCATCCAAATGATAGTACACTATCCCTTCTCTGATCTCAACTGGGTCTCTGTCTGAACTGATATGCATGAATTATTCATGAGAGAATATTTAGTTATCTGAAGTGCAGCAGTTATATGCAAGCATGCATTAACTAACTAAACTCACATTAATTTAAGCAAATTGCTTAAATCAATCTAGCTGGACTTGACCCTGTTAACTGAGCCAACTAATTACTACTCAAATTAGAACTCATTCTTATCTCTTTAACTGATGGATAAATCCCTCAATCAATGGACAAACTGTTGCATGTCCTCACGTAGACTTCATGTTTGAATTTTCACAACTAATTAACTCATGGAGAATTAATTAATCTATTTTCAAATGGCTGCTAAGATCAAATTCGAATTTTACTTCCTATTTTTAGTCCAGGGATTGACTAAAATAGGAATCCATCTTGAACTACTAAAAATAGAATGTTATTTTTAGCACTTCCATTTTTCATTCCCTGTTGCCCAATCCAGCACTTGTACCCAAACTACTATTTATAGCAGTGCTATTTTTAACACTTCTATTTTTAGCATTTCTAGTTTCCATTTTCAACAGCTGCCCTATATGATATGACTTGGTGTGAGAGTGTCCCATAGTACCTTCCCGATTGTCACAAACATGAGGTGAGAGTGTCCCATAGGACCTTCCTAATTTTCATTGGATTTCAAGTAGTAGCATTGGCTCCCTGCTGATGAGGTTCCTAGATTGTAGCATTGGGCTCCCCACTGGCAGAGATTCTAAGTGGTAGCATTGGCTCCCCAATGGATAAAGGGTGGTAGCTTGACATCCCCTACGATGTCAAATTCTTCTTCTTTTAGACTCGAGAGTGTTCAATATGTGAGTAGAGATAAGCATAGATGAGCAAGGATGAGTACATATGAGTAGAGATTAACAAAGATAAGCAGGGATGAGTAAAGATGAACTAAGATGAGCAGTGACAAAATTTGGTGATGACGAGATACTTGTGATGGGACAAATGTTGCAGCCAGTAATTTCTCCCCAGTTGAGAGGGAGTGTTAATTTGTAAACTCGGGGACAAATTCCCTCCTTTGGACAGTCTCCCTCATCAAGAAATACCCCTCCTATCCCTTGGAAGAATTTAATTTAGTTAAGGAAAAATATATTTTTAATATGGAACCCCACATGTGCATAAAAGGATAGGTCAACCCTAAAAGGAAATTGGACAACCTTGGATAATTATAAATATAAGTGAAGTGACCCTCATTTGGTGATCATTGTTAAGCATTCTCTTCTTCTCTCTTATTTGGTTTGACTCGCACAAGTTTGAAGTTGGTTAACAGATATTGGTTCATATAGGTATGATATTGCAGGGTCCAAAGCTCGCATGTGTGGATTAGGGTTTTGGTTTGCAGTCGTAGGGATGCCTTTGAGAATTTTCAGTTGTAGTAGCTCGCATGCAAGCCTGTCCATGCAGCCAAGACACTTCAGCCACATGCATGATCATCTGTTGTGTGTGGCTAAGACTTAGGGTTTCCTCTGATAGGTGACTACATATTTAGGTGAAAATTGATTGTAGTTGACAACAGTTGGCCGCAGGTTGAGAAAGTTATCTCTGATCAGTATTATTCCTAGGCTCATATTTTTGGATATTGTTTGTTGTTAGGTCCATATAATACTAGTGATTACCCTATTACTATTGTAGTTGTATCCCTTATTAATGTTGTTGTGCCCCTATTGTCCCCATATTGTTATTATTGTGCCCCATAGAATCCCTCTATTGTTATTTTTGTGGCTTTATATTATTATTGTTAGGTCGGCTGGGTTATATTGTGACTCCTTAGACTCCTATATATAGAAAGGAGGTTTTGTCATTTGAATCATCCAAGAATTGTTCATTTATGTAATGTAAAGGAGGTTGCCCCCTCGAAGAGGCTGAATTATAAGGTGTTGATCTATCGTTTCTATCTTTTTGTGAGCTGGTTTCATAACAGTTTAGAAAAGTGTCCTTCTAGAGATTCTCTAGAAATTATTGAGCCTCCCTTACCTCATATGGTTGTTTCTCCTTAAGGGTTATCAATCGAAAAAGGAAGCACTTTTCTTTGCAAAATTAGGTGATAGGGTGGAGAGGGAGGTCTACGACTTAATATATTGTGAACAAGTTCATACATAGACTCATTTTCCTGTTGTAACAATTGTACTTCCTTTTTCAATTCTTCCACTTGCAACAATGCATGCTTCCTTTATTTTTGAATCTTGACCAAGTCCTAAACGTTCAATTTTTTGGCCCATGTCCTCTTCATATTATCAACAAATTCCTTATGCTGTTTCAGAGGAATAAATTCAGCTTTTGGTGAGATTGCTAATTTCCTCCACTTATCCAATTCCTCAATAAAAAATGCCAAATTGAATGGCTCCTCAAGTTTTAACTGATTTCTTTCTGTTACTGTTACAATGACAATTTCAATAGTTTCCTAAAGCATCTCTTCATTCCATTTCTCCACTGATTTCACTATCTCAGCTGCAGGTTCTTGTGTGACAACAACATCATCGACATGTTCTTGTGGAGCGACAACCAATTTTATTTTAGTTTGCTCTATTTCATCTACTGGTCCTTGAGTAAAAATAACATCATAAATAGCTTCTTGTGGAATAAAACACTTTTTTTTCTCGATCCTGCTCTGCTTCAACTCTTGGTTCTTGAGTAACAATAGCATCTTCAACAGGTTCTTATGGAACAACGATTTGGAATTCTTCATATTTCTATGCAACTTCAATTGCAATCAAAATAGTGGTTGGCCTTTCACAATCTTCTTCCTCCGACACTTGCTTACATCCATAACATAATCTAAGTGACATTACTTCTGCCAATTCTTCCATTGTTTCTAATCCATTTTATTTTCTAGACTAAAGCTGCGCTTCAACCATGGTAAGTTGTTTCCTAAAATTCTCATTTTCCTCTTTAGATTTATTAATTTGATTAATACAGATTTCAATTTCAAACTTACCTAGAAAAGATACATCTTCTTGTTCCTTTTTGATCTCCTCCTCTTTCTGTTGTTCCTCAGGTTCCTTTGATTTAGGTGGGATAACATGAACTTTAGGCATTGGGGAAGTCTCTTTTACAAATTCTTCTTCTTTCTCTTCATTTTGTTGTCCCTTAGAATCCTTTGATTATGCTATATCAGTACATTCCTCAGATATTGGGGTAGCTAATGGTGTAATGTTACCCACACTCTCTTCTCAAGATTGTGTCCACCTAATGGCTTCTTCAATTTCCTCTTTCTCACCAAATATGTACAAGAGTAGATTTTTCAGATACTTCCTTATATTCCTTGGGAATTTTTGTTTCAGGAACCCCTGCATCAGCTGATGTTGTTCCAGTTGCCCCTCTTTCAATAGTCTCTTCCTTAAGCCATTCTTCCTCAATAGGGAATCCATAATAACTATCCTTAGATTGTCCACTAGATATATCCATAGGTTCTTTAGTGGATTCTCTTTTTTCCTTTAGCATATGTACCAATAGACATTCTTATGGAACTCCATCTCTTAGGCTTTCTGTGATGGGGTCTAAGAGGTGTAACAAATATTCTTTTTCTAGGAAGTGTCACTGCTCTACTTTGTTTGAGACATGTAATTGCTTTATCTTTTGGTGTTGTTTCATCACGTAGCTCTTGTTCTTCACTTTCACTTTCCTTTGTTTCAATGGTCGGTGCATGTGACTTTGCCAATAAATCATTCCATGTGCTTCCCTGCTATTATAGTGAATGAATTATGATTAACTTGATGAAATTATGGCTGGTTAAGTAGGTCTTTGGATGTTTTCCCATATGCACCACCTCTACCATATGTTGTAAATATTAGCAAATAATAGGGAAAAATTATGTGTTGTCCATTACAAAGATGTGTCAATAACTGAAAATGATAATTGTATATTGTCCCAAAATGTCCCTCACAAGTAATGAACCTCTAAATAAATAAATCCACATCATCCTAAGGGTGACGAAGAGATGTTTTATCAATACCTCTCCTCTTGCTCCTCACTTCCTCTATTGGTTGTAAATTTTTTCCCCTAGCTATTGCAACTATGATTTTCCTAGAAAACCAACTAGCCCTTGTCATAGGTAAACTTGTCACCTTGGAAATTATGTCCTCTATAACAAAAATTCTTAATCCTCTAAACTCTAAATTATTCTCCTATAGACCCTGTACGAATTCCATAACAATATGTTTTTTGAAACCTTGTATATTCTCAAAGTAGACTAACCATACTACATTCATAGATATTTTTGTGGCTTCTGGATGTTGTAGCAATGCATCAATGGATTCTAGTTCATGAAAGAATGTCACTCGTCCCATGGTCGTTTACGAGACTGTTACTGCTTAGAACTACTCAAAGAGTGTTACAAGGCCAAACTTGGTAAATACAAACACTTGATAGGGTAGAGAATATTAGTCAAATGAAATTTGGCAATGGGTAGGGAATAATTAAGGTTACCTTTTCACTGAATTTATGTTTTTCATCATAAATGATAACTACCAAGAATTATTTCCAAGTACTCACATTGATTTTCAGAAATGGTAGCAGGAGTAACAACGGTAGTGAGTAATTACTGAATTAGGATAAGTGTATTGTGCATCAAGTAGATCGTATTACAGAATTGGAGTACAGTCATATGATAGATACAATACTCTCCCCCCCCAAACTTCATTACAAAATCTATCCTTGGCATGTGTAACATAAAAATTCATATAATCTCTTAAGTCCAAATCCTACAAGTAAATGACAATCAAACATATCTGCCTTGGATTACCGTCATGGTGACGTAGGGTTGTACAAGGAAAGTGACTATATCAATGTTGAACAATATTTCATGTGTGGAAAAAAAGGAAGCTAAAGTGGATACTAAAAACAATGGCATAACAAGGAGAAAAATAGGATGTTACATAGGAAGATAAAGCATATGCTAAAATTAATTCCATAACAAGGAGAAAAATAGGATGTTACATAGGAATCTAAAGAAAAAGCTAAAAAAGAAGCTAAAGTGGATGCTAAAAACAATGGCATAACAAGGGATTTGTTGTAGTGATAATTGGCCTTGGGGGCTCTCTAGTGTTTCTTAAATATTGTATTAGGTATTTTAATGACTGAACCCATGCATCAGTTTCAAAGTTTACATTTGGTGGTTTTCGATTAGGGTTCAATCTATCTTCATTTGGTTATGGTTAGTTTAGGTTTCATTGATATGTAGGCTTCATGTGATTTATATGTTGCATGTAAAGAAGGAAAAATATAGTTCTGTTTGTTTTTATAATTTAAAAATAAGAAATACAAATAAAGAAAGTTTAGAAAACCTACCCACAACTAGTCAAATAATAAGTCAACACTAGCACTCAAAGACTCTTACAATGCCTCCATGAATTGCTAAATATATTGCAAAATGCATTGTGACGTTGTGTAATAATACAACTGAAAATGACCTAATCCTTTAATTAAATTGTAGGAACTGCACATGCTAGGTAACATACATGTGTTTAGGAATATGCACATGTTTTTGAAAAATTGACTTTCCAAGCATATGGGTTGAGTTGGAAATAATGAGTTGTAGATCAGGTAGTGTTGAGGCTATAGGATCAAGAAAACATGCATATTTCTAGGAACATGCATGTAACTACATATGTATGCATCCATGTGCACTTTATTTCCACAAATTCATCCATTAACTTATTGTGAGGGATGTTATGTGATATTTCATCTCAACTCTAGTTTTATTTAATTTGATCTTGGTACTAGGATTTATTTTGCACTTTTCCTTCTATAATTTAAAACATACAACTAACTAGAAATTGCACCACATGTTGCAAAGGAAATGTCGTAAGTTGGTAGCATAGGGAAGAGTAACATTGATGAAAGAAGATGTGATATGTTATGCGATTTAATTGAATATTTAAAGTATAAAGTAGTCCACTCCAACCGTTCATTCACAACCAGCTAACCAATGAATTAGTCTTGATATAACTTGACAATTCTAACTATGTGACTTATGGTTTTAGTCTGAGATGAAGTGTGGTGATCATCCCATATAATGTGTGTTGAGCTATAATCTATTGCATGAATTTGAAAGAATAGATGAAACCCATCTTAGTGGAGGGAAACCATTTGAATGTTATCCAAATAAGTGGAAACCCATTTCAATTAAGTTAAAAAAAATGACACCAATTTCAATCAAACAAATCATATTTTTAGTGCAATCCAAAGAAATGAAGGATATCATTGAAGTTACATCTCTTAGTGTGAAACAAATTAGGCATGAATCCTTTAGAGTATTGGGTTTCCTTAGCTCTCTAGCTTGTATCCTCTTTTTTCATAGCCCCAAAATGAGACCATTCTTCTTACTTTTCCAAGCAATCACAAAAATAACCAAACATACCAACAAATCAACATTTATTATCAACAGGACTGATTTCAACCTTCTTGTTAGATCTCCATCTATTGCAGATTGGTGATGAGTACCGGAAAGAGGTTTTGAGCTACAACTATCTCAATAAACTAATAAATTCTCTAGTATATACAAATTACAATCACAAAGATAAAATAAGTCCTAGTCAATGCATAAAAAATTCTAACATCCATTGATTGAAATTTTCTTTGCTAAAAGGAATAAAGATTTAACTTGCCCAACTAACTCATCATAGAACTATATAAGGAGATATGGTACCATCCTTCAAGTGATTATTCTAGATTGCTTGGGTTCATTCATGAACTTTATTTTGGCCAACAAACTAATATAACAACGTCTTGTCTTCTAGTACTTGCAAAATAACAATAGTTTGCCTTCCAAGAATTCACAAATTTCTCCTTCAGAACTCACCTAAGTCAATTATTTTTCTTGCAAAACAATTCCTTAGTTTCCTCTTCATTCTTTCTATTTTTTTCCAAAGAAAAAAGAAATAATTTTATTGTATATAACTATAAAACAAAATTACAACTGCATATACTTTTGGCAGACCTGTGGCTTAAAGCTCAAAATTTTCCTTTAAAAAAGAATAACAGTGGAATCAAATTGTTTTGTAAAAAAATGACATTAACAAGTATAAAAAACGTTAAAAAGATAGAAAACACATATATCTGAGACAACGTTGTCCTGGGAGAATGCATATCATCCCAAGGCCTTGCAATATAAGAGTAGCCTTCCACAGTCTTCTCAAAATTTTTTCAAGATCCTCTATCCATTTCCACTTTAGCTTTTGAGAGTATGTCCTCTTCATGTATCTACTCCTTGTAAAAATGGGGGAAAAGAAATGGGGGAAAAGAAATGAGCAATTAAGGAAGCAATTTTTTTATTTCTTGAAAATGTGGCAAAAGAATGTACTTTTCACTGAGAATACCCTCATCACCCAATATATTGAGAAGAATTTCGATAAATATGCATATTTGTAATTCCTTTTTATCTTGAAATTTGTAGAGTAAGGTTTAGGGTCATCAACTTTAATACCTGATCCAGGAGGTTGGCTCTTGATGTCATGCAATAAAAATGCAAGCAATAACAATTGCCAAAAATATGAATATCGTGCAAGGAATGGAGCTGAAATAATAAACACTGAGCCTCTACTCCAGTCTTTGCATTTCTTTATTATTACTATTTTTGGAAAATACATATTATATTCCATTATTGTAAAACAAAAAGTGTATTATGGTGACAAAAGTTTCCATAAAATGGTAGTATGTACTTCCAAATAAATTAAAACTCTTTCACTTGCATAATTGAAATGTTAAAACATTCTAAGATAAACTCCATATTTCTAGTTATTATCAGATTGAACTTGTGTGTCATGTTCAAAAAACCCTTATTTATACTTACACCTAAAATTTGAGTAAATCAATGGCATCAAAAAAATAGTAGCCAAGCAAATGAATACATTTTTCTAGTTACTCCCTTTTTACTATGTTACCATTCTGATAAATGAAATTGTTATCCTAATTAGCATGCCACTAATTGAGATGCGAGTATATTCTCAATTACAATTTTTATATTTCAATATTAATACTTATTTGATTTAAAGTGTTAGTATATTGTCCAATAACCTTTTGAATTGGTGGGTGAGGTGAAGAATGTCAAAATAAATGGGAAAAATAATGACTCATATTTTGTAAGAAAATATATGTAATGTATTATCTGTGGTTGAGGTGAGGAATATCAGAATAAATGGGAAAGGTAATGACTCATATTTTTCTATGTGATATATTTTCTTCATGTGCAGATGAGCTATTTCAAAAAGGTCATCAAGTTTTTGGCAATACAAACAAAACGTCTCTATTTCCGAACAAGATATGGTACATGATGTGGCATAACCTTTAGTTTGTGATGAGGGGTCCCATGCATAAAAATCTTGAGCATGTATTCTCAGTCAAAAATAATACCCTCAATCTTTGGTATATGGACCATAAGTAGGGAATATGATTGAACACAACCTTAATCGAGTCAATTTTTGTAGATAATTTTCATCCTGAAGTGATAAAATGTATGATCTCTTCTCAAGAAAAAGGAAATGTAGAACATGTGATATTTGGAGATTCTAAAATTCCTCCTACAAGTGAAGTTTCTAAAATTCATAAAGATGGGGAAGTCGAAAGGAAAGAAAAGACCCAAATTTACAACCACCAAACCTATGGTGAAAAGGTCCCAACACAACTAAAGAGACCGCTACGAACACATTGTCTGTACACCTTAAGATAATCAACTTCTGTTCCTACTGGTGTGAAATTTTTAGATACCATGATCTATTTTAAATCCATAGTTGGTCATATGTATTTAGTTGAATATTTACCTGTGGTATAATTTTAGTTAAACATATCTTCAAGTATTTTGCTAGTAGAAAATGTGTTGCACAATGCATCAATTTAAAAAATGATAAGCAATTTTGGCCCTATCAGTGCTTTTGTTAGGTAGAAAAATATTAACCATTTTGGATGGAGTAGCTACTCTATTTGAAGAGAACTTTTTATAATAATGCTAGTTCATAATATTGTTTTTAAAAATATATAAGATATTATATTTTTTGTGGGCAAGGGGTTAAATTGTAATTGGAGGTAATATCTAGTATCATATATGGGGCTAAAGGTTATAAACTATTTGAAAGCACATGACCCCATTTTTGTGGTCTTAGGGATGAGAGTACAAGAGATATTTATGTTGGAATTATCTTTTGGTCTTTGACGAAGAACTAAAACTACTTTTGATTAAGTGTTGATCTTCCTTGGATGTAAGGATAATGGAAATAAATTTACAACAACCCAATACCAAAGGGGATCTCGTAGGAGAAAAATTGTGCTCCCTTACTAACCATCTGTGGGTTATTTCAAATGATGGGGTTTTTGTTGAATACCAATAATAAGTCAATCCACATTATGATGCTTGTCATCATTGCTGGTTGACAACCAAATTCTGATGGGTTTTTCCACTTTTGAATATATATATATATATATATATATATATATATATATAATATATATATATATAATATATATATATATCTGTGTGTGTGTGTGTGTGTGTGTGTTGTGTGTGTGTGTGTGGTGTGTGCGAGAGAGAGAGAGAGAGAGAGAGAGAGAGAGAGAGAGAGAGACACCCTCCTCCCACATTTACCCAAGCTAACCTATCCACCAAGGTAAACATATGATGAAGAGTTAATATGATATGATTCAACTCCCTAAGTGTAGTTAAGGAAGTGGAATCGATGAACCAACACTTTTACAAACCTCCCTCAGGTGCTACAAGACCCCCAAGAGCTAATCCACCACTCCAGGTGCCCAACCCCTGAGTTAACCTAACCTTTAAATGAATTAAACCCTCAGTCGCTCCCATGAAATGGGCATGCATGCAACTGGGACCCTACAGCCGCTCCCACAATGCCTGTAAGGGAGAGAATACATTCTTTTTCATCCAATTGTGTGCTAGAGAATGCAATATTTAAGTCACTTTTTCAGGGTTAGTCTCCAACCACTGTTTGAAAATTGATGGGACTTTCCAAGACAATAAATGACACCATGAAAAATCCTGTAGCAAAAGAATTGATCAAGGACTTGACCTAAGCAAGCCCAACCATGACAGTAATTATGTCAAACATATCACAAATATGAAATATATAGGTTTCAACAACAAATTTGAGAATAAGGGTCTCATACTTATCTGAGAATTGTCAAGAAGGATTGATGCCTTCTCAAATTAGGTACATTATCATCTATTAGGTCATCCATTCATTATTATTTAACATACTAATCAAAACATGATGAGATCCATACATCATCACTGCCATAAATCATGCTCTTAACCAACCTATAAAATAAATAAATAACAAGGATATAACAACCATAAAAAAAAAATAGAAACAAGTATATTTACCCATAATATACAAGAGGAAATAAGCTCTTATTAACATATGCAAAATGCAACCAGGTCTAGGACTTCCATGAACCACTCGACCATAGACTAGGCTGAACCAAATCTCTCTTTCAACCAATCACTCCCGTGCCATATTCCAAGCATGAATGTGGGATATTATAAAACAAATCAATCAAAACCATGTAGGGCTTCCAGAGGCCAAACCACCTCAACCCTCAACCAGTGATTTCACCTCCCAGTCAGAAATCACTAGCCATCACTAGATTGGTTTCTACCCATGCTGTCCAAGGCTCCAGAGTATTTGTTCCAACCAGGGCTTCCAAGAATAATAACTCATCCCAAAGCTGTCACGGGGCTTCTAGAGTGTTTTTCCAACCTGGGCTTCTAAGACTAGTAACTCAACCCACCAAGGGCATACAAAGCATTTTCCAACCAAGGCTTCTAGGACTAGTAACTCAACCTAAGCTTTTACAGGGCTTCTAGAGCATTTGTCCAACCAAGGCTTCTAGGAATTATTAACTCAACCCTCATCCAAAGGCACAAGAAAATTAACCAGATAATAAAAGTAAAAACCACAACACCATGGTTAATTAGGAAATGGAAAGGCTAGGAAAAACCACTGTCAATCTACGCAATCCTCCATGTGAATGAAATATCATAACCAAATAACCACATGCATATGCCATGCATGCCAAAACTAGCAAGGAAATCATACATGCAACTCAGTATCTGCATGCAAAATTCGGTGTAACTGTCGATCCCGATGTCCTCTTGCACTTTCCTACTTTTCCTTTGCCTTCTTGCTCTGAATCCAAAGTATGCCACAATCCTCCAAGAGTGCTCTAAGAAAATCTAAGTGTCCAAGAGTATGAGAGAGATAATAGAATGAGAGCTTCAAAACTAAACTGATTTTTTTTTGGCAAAAGCTTGTGTAAAAAGCTTGCCAACTGATCCTCAGAAGCCTTTTTATTAATGAGGCATTTAATTTCTTCAATTTTCCATTATTTTTCCATCATTTTCCTCCTCACATGCAACCTATGGCATTTCACCTTCCTTTTTCTCCTAGTTTTCATCATTTTCATAAATAAAATGCCAAATAATGCCTCTTTGCCTTTCCAAAGCCTTTGCCATTGCCTTTGCCAATTTCCATAGAAATTAATAACTAAAGTGACACCCCACTAGGATGTTTTTCCCACCATTCAAATTGGAATACATGTCCCATGATCGTGGCCTTATATTTTTTTACATGGATTTTTAACCAGGGTTGTTACAGAACCCTACCCCTTTGGGGAAAGCCATCCTTGGTGCTCAGTGACACCTATAACCAACAAGACCGCTAAAAAGAAAAACATACTTCCCATGGATCTTTATAACACATATCATTGTAATATATACAATAACCACTTGTTTAAACATGACAAACAGATCGGTTACTAGAGCTTTATAACACAACTCATTACAGTATTTACAATAACAACCACATATACTCATGCACATTTTCTTCAACCAACAAATAACCATACTTTCTATGGAGCTTTATAATTCTAGCTCGATACAATATTTACAATAATATGCACATATACACATATGCACATTTGCTCGACCAACAAATAAAAGATACGATGCATACATAAGAAACAAGGGAATCCAGAGGCTCACACCTCCACCATCAAAAGTAGTACCACGATTCATCTTCTTCTAGGAAAGTCCAAATCCACTGCCAAAGTCAAATTCTGCATCCAATGTCCAATACCACAATCCTATGCTACCATACCCTCAGTGAACAGTTACTGGCTCCTTGTTCCAGGGAACACTCCCAATGTGCATCAGATTCCATTTGGCAATGCTAATTACCAAAACAAATCCATTCCCCAACCTTCCCTTCTCTGTTATATAGTCCCTCGGAAAATCCGGTCACCCCCTTCTTTGCAATCACACACCTTCCAAGTTCCGCAGGCATCCCCTTCTCTGCTACACAGTACCTCATGCTACCCTACATTGGAAAGGTTTCCTCGCATTGGAAGTCCAAAAAAATCAAGGCATATCCTTGCCTCAAAACCATCATACCAGTCATAGCATGCTCATAGAAATCAATGAACAGTACTGGGTACCAATGTCCCATAATGACCCTGCTACCGAAGTGCTTTACCAACATACTATTTCCTATTTCAATTCCTTTTGTTGTTTCTACTATTTCTTGTAGTTAATTTCAACCACCCAACTGTGCATGTTCATGCATTCCTGTACCAAGCACATAATTTCCATTAGACTCAAAATGAATTGAAATAAAATAAAATCGTACCTCATCGGTAGCTTGTCAATAAGGTACACATGCAATCATGTTTACTTCCTGTCAAAACAAGTCAAAATAACTCTTGACCAAGTCATCATGTATAAACATGTCACATCTGGTTAGCTCAAAACATAACCATCATAATCAAAATCATAAATCACATGTAATCATCATAAACCATAATTATAATTCACATGTAACCATCATAAGTTAGGATCATAGATCACATGCATAATAAAAACTAAATAAAATACTAATACTTATCCTTTAATCGATTCTTCCCTTCTACCTCTATCCTTTGTCATTTTTGTACACACACCGGATTGGTTGCCACACCCAACAAACACCTAGTGCATTTTTCTTTTCTTCAATCAAATACACATACACAATGTACACCACAACACATACATCCACACACAACATACGACACCACACAATGCATGCACCTACACTTGACATACGAAACATACATTGACACCCGACGTACAACACAACACATACACATGCATCTAGTGTACGAAACAACACAATACATACACCTACACCCGGTGTACAACACAATACATATACATGCACATAGTACAACACAATGAATACACATGCCATGATACCACAACTACATAATGCACATATATAGTACCACATGGCCACAACACAACATGTATGACATGCACACAATACCACATGTACACCAGTACCATATGTACAACATGTACACAATACCACCTGTACACACCACCACCTACACAACATGTGCACATCATCATATGTACATAACACCACCTACACAATATGTACACAATGCCACATGTACACCACACCACCTATACAACATGTACACACTACCACATGTACACAACACCACATGAAAAACATGTACATGACACCACATGTACACAGAGCCACATGCACGACATGCATACAACACCACATGCACACAACATCACATGTACAACTAGTACACAACACCATATGCACACAACACAACATTTACAATCATGCACACAACACCATATGTACATAACACCACATGTACAACATGCACACAACACCATACGTACATAGAACTACATATACAACATGTACATAACACCATATATACACAACACTGGATATCCAACATGCACACAACACCATATGCCCACAACACCACATAACCATCATGCTCACTGTACAATATGTACACAATGCCGCATATCCATCATGTACATAGCACCATCTATACCCAACACTGCATATGGAATATACACACAACACCATATATACAACAGGCACACAACACCATATGTACAAGTACTGAATATACAATATGCACAACAATAACATTGCACATCCAAAACCACATTGTCTCTACCAAGAAACCTTACTTCTAGTGCCTTATCCATGCTTGTCCCAACATTCTAGAACACTTCTTTCATTCCGCTGATGTATCTCTCAACATAGCCTATCCATAACATAAACATAGACATAGTATAAACACATAATATGAACTCATATCCACATGATACTAACCCCATAAATTTTTTAGGGCTACTCTTCCCACTTGATTTCTCATAAGACCAGGAACCTCTTCATGCCATTCACTTGCATAAGTAATCATTCCTCCACAAGAATGATCCCTAACAACCCTATCAAACAGTGACATAGATACATATATACATATACATAATAATTATCATAAAACAATCATTATCCTATCAGATAATGACATACATACACATATATACATATAAACATTACATTAAACAACCATGATCCATGACGACCCTGTTAGACACGACATACATACATACATACATGTATACATATATAAACATCAACATAATCATGATCGCAACATAATTACTAGATATCATAAGGTCAAGGTTAAGAGAACACCCTTTATCCATGCACAACATGCACAATATTGAGAACAATAGTTCCCAACATAGCCAATGCATATGAAGACTCAAATCTTTACCTTACCTTTCCTGATTACCTTGCTCATGATTGTACTATCACTGTCCATTTACACCAATGGACTGAACCAATCAAACTGATTGTCATATTATTATCTTCAACTACCCTTACTCATGCACTGAGCTTCATTCAAGTCTTACATTATTTGATAGGTTTCATTCAACTCTCCTTGAGCTCCATTAATTTTCCTCTTTCCCAACCAATTCCAAAGACCCTCAAAACATAAAAGGCAAGAAAAATTGAAAAAAAGAAGAAAACCATGAAAAACAATAACAATACGACACCATAAACAAAGTGGCATGGTCATGCACCAGCCATAAGCAAAACTACAAGTAAAGCACAAACAAATCACAAAGCATTGAAAGAAAAAACTAGCAATAGACACCATGACTCAACCCCATGGGTTCCTAATGCTTCCAAGGGAAAACTCAACCTGAGCCTTCTTTATGATTTCATGGAAACCTCTTTTTCCATGCAATCCCCTACATAATACTACCATAAACACATAATTGTCAGTGTATAAACACATATAACAATATACCGATTATCTTACCTTGCTGCTCCAAGGACATTGCCTTGTAACTAAACACATACATGCCATCTCTCAAGGGACTCCAATTCCCTTGACAGATCCAGCTATAACTAGAAACTAGCTAATATACCCGTCAAGTACATGCTCATGAATCTAGCACATATCCACATAATGTTAGACAAGATTAGGGATAAGAATACTTCTTGTATTCAACGCATTCATTCATTTTTTTTGGGTGTGGAGCCTGATTATCTTCTGTATTCAAAGTTTTAGTCAGATGTATACCCCAGGAATACTGTACACTCCTCCACGTAGGGGGGTACAGGGGGGCCTTGTCCCCCCCGGTTGGCGGGTCCAAGGGCCAATGGTCCCCTGTCGGGGGCTCGGGTGTAGCACCCCCGAAGGTAAAAGCAGATGTAAAATTGCCTTGTAAAAGTCTAGTAATTTCTAGTCAATTTGGGCCATTCATTAGGTGGATGATCTGACAATAGAAGTTATGTTTAATTTAGGGTTTTTTTCCCTAGAAGGCAACCCCTCACTATATATGAGGGAATTGTATTCTGTTTATGTATATCCGTATTCTGAGTGAAGAAAAGAGAGGAGATTGAGAGCGAAGAGGGAGTTACAACGGATCTACTGTAGGTTGTATCTCTTTAGTTTACTGGATAATATAATAAAAGAAAGACTGGCTATTTCTCCGTGGATGTAGCCCAAACTGGGTGAACCACGTATATCTGTGTCTCTCTTGTTTTATGCGTTTTTTGTGTTTATATTTCTGCAATATTTTATGTGTTCCATTGCTCCGTAATATATAATTTTCTAACAACTAGTATCAGATCCAAAGGTCTACTTGGTTGATAAACGCGCAGGAGAGAAGGGTTCCTAGTTCGAGTGGGAGCAATGGCGGAAGATGGTAGGTTTAGGGTCAAAAACTTCAATGGCCAAAACTACCAGTTGTGGTAGATGCAGATGGAAGATTATTTGTATCAGAGAGATCTGTACCTACCATTGAGCAGAAAGACAAAGAAGTCGACGAGTATGATAGACACAGAATGGGATATTCTCGATAGAAAGGCACTTGGAACAGTACAACTGTGCCTAGTGGTCTTGGTAGCATTTAATATTTCAAAGGAAACGACAACAGAGGGTTTAATGTCGGCATTGGCCAAACTATATGAAAAACCCTCGGCCTCAAATAAGCTATTTCTTATGAAGCGTTTATTTAATATGAAGATGTCAGAAGGTGGATCTGTTGCAGACCATTTAAATGATTTCAATACAATTACAAGTCAGTTAATTTCTGTAGGGGTAAATTTTGATGATGAAGTTATGGCTATTTTATTTCTGTGCTCATTGCTAGAAGGTTGGAATGGTTTAGTTATGGCCATTAGTAACTCTGTCTCTGGATCTAGTACTTTAAAGTTTGATGATGTTGTCGGTGCAATCCTTAGAGAGGAAATGCGATGGAAAAGCTCCCATGAGACATCAGGTAATGCTTTGACTACAGAGACTAGGGGAAGAAAAGTGGAAAGAGGAAAGAGCTCTAGATATCGCAGTAAGTAAAGAAAATGCAAATCCAAGTCTAGATCAGGGATAGTGTGTTGGAAATGCGAGAAGAAAGGACACCTGAAGAAAGACTGCAAGTCTCGGAAGGGAAAAGAAGGAGACACGCAGTAAGAAAACAATCATGAAGTGAATGTAACAGGTGATGTGTTGCAAGATGCTTTGATTCTTTCATTAGAAAATATTATTGATGCTTGGGTGGTAGATTCAGGGGCCTCATTCCATGCCACACCTGATAGGAAACATTTTCTTGACTATGTTCAAGTATATTTTGGACAAGTTCGATTGGGTGATGATAAACCTGTAAAATTCGTTGGAATGGATACATTTTCATGAAAAATCGGAATGGAAATCAATGGCTATTGAAGGAGGTAAAGGCATGTTCCAGATCTGAAGAAAAATTTGATTTCAATTAGGGCAGTTGGGAGGTGAAGGTTGTGTAACTACTTTCACAGATAAAACCTGGAGGTCACTAAAGGATCCTTGGTAATAGCAAAAGGGAAAGGTTGGTACATTGTACTTATGCAATGGTATTTCTAATTCTGTTAATTCTTTAACCTCTACAGGAGAAGATACAACATTGTGGCATCATAGGCTCGGGCACATGAGTGAGAAGGGGATGCAGATTCTTTACTCAATAAATTTGTTGCCAGGTTTGAGGTATGTTGATTTAAAATTATGTGAGAATTGTGTTTATAGAAAATAGAAGAGCATCAGATTCCTTAGAGTTGGGAAAGAAAAGAAGAGTGAAAAATTAGAGCGTGTGCATACAGATGTATGTGGACATGCTCAGGTATCATCTCTTGGTGGATCTCATTATTATGTTACTTTTATTGATGATGCAACCATAAAAACTTGGATTTATTGTATTCGAAATAAATCTAATGTAATTGATACTTTCAAGAAATGGAAAGCTTTGGTTGAAAATGTGACAGGAAAAAGGTTGAAGTGTCTCAGATCACATAATGGAGGTGAATATTGCAGCAAAGAGTTTGATAGGTACTATTCAAAGAATGGAATTCATAGAGAGAAGACAGTTCCAGGAACACCACAAGAAAATGGCGTGTCAGAAAGGATGAACAAGACAATCATGGAACGTGCAAGGTGCATGAGATTGTATGCAGAATTGTCTTTACAATTTTGGTTGTTTTATGTGTTTATATTTCTGCAATATTTTATGTGTTCCATTGCTCTGTAATATATAATTTTATAACAATTTGGAATTGTGGTATCCATACATAGTCAAAGGAATTCTCACCCAATTCCTTTCTTTTACCTTTTTACCTTGTTGCAATCAAGTATTACTATGTACTGTCACATCACCCAAGTATTAGTTATATAAACACATTAACTATTACCTTATCTAACAACCATGTCATAATCAACAAACAACTCACATTCATCAAGCATAATACATAATGCTACAACTATCAACTACTTACACTCAAGTACATATCAACTATCTCAACACATAATGTGTCAACACAACCATATTAAAACAAGATCATTACCTCATAAAATCTTATAAACACATAATCATATCATGCAATTAATCAAACATTCAAATAACATATAGATGAGATAATAGACACCGAACACTCAAACACCAATAGACGACATAATCAAACATTCAAGCACCAAGTAGACGACATAAGAAAACTCATACCTTAATGTATCTTAGGGGAGGTTATCTTGTCTTGCCAATCAACCTATATTAGCACGATATAACTTCACAAAACATCTAATGAAACATAAATAAGGTCATATATGCACAATTAGTCTAGATTAGTACAACACACTATCATAATTAGGTCGACTCATACCCGAATGTCATAACCCTACCCATTTGCATAAGCCAATCCAAATCAACAAAATACATATAACACCAAGATCTTAAATGCAATAACCTTAATCATCAAGTTAACTAACATATAACAACAACAATTTAAAATATAACATACTCATCAAAAACATATAAGATAATCATCAAGATCTTAGCTACAATGACTATAATCATCATGCATATGACCAAAATGCATATAACAACAAGTTACTATCCTTCATGACTATTTGACACATGTGCATATGACCACACCGATTCACTAGAATCTACCATATATGTAACCACAACAACCATAGCCTAACATACATGTACATAACCCTAATGCTTATAACGACCATTAACCACATACATGCATTCCAAGCATACAAACCTATATGACGATATGCGCCCACCCCGAAGTCTAGTGCCACAACTTCACTTTGATGATATGCATATCATGATTTATCTCAACCAACACATTAGCATCATAACATACCAATAACATCACGATGAAATAAAATGCATACAATGAACTCATGGAAAACAACCTTAATCATGAGAAAGCATGCATAACAACATATAGACACTGACATGCATAACAAATACATATACAATCAACATGCATTCATGATGACCAAATCCAACAACAACACCATCAACTTCCACATAGGACACAATTGTAGTCATGAACACCACCGTGCATACACAAGAAACACATAAGACACAAGAATAAGGAACACATATTAAAATGACATGCATGCATGACCAACACACTGCCTATCCGGTGCAAGGGGTGAACCATGCTTTGATACTAATATATGGTATCAGATAACACCCAAAGAGAAAAAAACAAACATTCCCAAAGAGAACAAACCCTGGCTCTAATACCACTCAGTAACATCCTCCTCCCACATTTACCCAAGCTAACCATTTCACTAGGGTAAACATGAGACGAAGAGTTACTATGATATGATTCAACTCCCTAAGTGTAATTAAGGAAGTGGAATCGACGAACCAACATGTTTGCAGACCCCCCTCAGGTGCTATAGGAACCCCAGGAGCTAATACACCACTCCAGGTGCCCAACCCCTAACTTAACCTAGCCTTTCAAAGAATTAAACCCCCAGTCTCTCCCATGACATGGGCATGCATGTGACTAAGACCCTCCATTCACTCTGGCAATGCCTGCAAGGGGGATATTACAGTCTTTTTCAGCTAGTTCTGTGCCAAAGACTTTGATATTTAAGCCACTTTTTCAGGGCCAGCCACCAACCACTACCCAAAACTTGATGAGACTTTTCGAGACAATAAATGACACCAAGACAAAACCTCTAACACAAAAATTGATCAAGGAATTGACCTAAACAAGCCCAACCATGACAATAATTTCATCAAACATATCACAAATATGAAATCTACAGGTTTCAACAACATATCTGAGCATAGGGGTCTCATACTTATTTGAGGATTGTGAAGAAGGATTGTTCCCTTCTCACATTAGCTGCATTATCATCTATTAGGTCATCCATTCATTATTTTTTCACATATTAATCAAAACATGACCAAATCCAAACATCATCACTGTCATAAAACATGCTCATAACCATCCTATAACCAATAGAAATAAGAAAGATATAACAACCATAAACAACACATATAAACAAGTATATTTACCCATTAGATATAAGAGGAAATAAGCTCGTCTTAACATATGAAAAATGCAACAAGGTTTGGGACTTCCACGAACCACCCGACCATAGACTAAGTTGAACCAAACCTCTCTTTTAGTTAGTCACCTTCATGCCATATTCCAAGAATGAATGTGGGATGTCATAAAAGAAATCAATCAAAACCAACCAGGGCTTCCAGAGGTCAAACCACCTCAACCCTCAACCAATGATTCCACCTGGTGGTCGGACATCACTAACCATCACCAAATTGGATTCTACCTAAGCTATCTAGGGCTCTAGAGCGTTTGTTCCAACCAGGGCTTCTAGGACTAATAACTCAACCCACAACTGTTGTTGGGCTTCCAAAGTGCTTGTCCAATTAGGGCTTCCAAGACTAGTAACTCAACCCACCAAGGGATTCTAGAGTGTTTTCCCAACCAAGGTTGTTATACAACATTTTGTCACTGTCCCTATACTCCCCATTCCATGATCCCAGAGGACCTCTATAATGACCCTCATGTGTTTTCCCATCATGAAGAAACTCCCATTATTTCCCTCTTCATGAGCATAACATTTCCCTTTTGCATAATTTTCCAAGAATCTTCCTTTTACCCCATTTTACAAGACTGACACTAATGAACAATTCATCCCCCGTGCTGATTTGCAGAGTTTAAGACTGGGACTAGCACCAATTAGTGCTATTGAGCTTGTCTTAGTCACACCAATCATCTTTTGGCAAGTTTTCTAAATATGGAGTCGAAGCTTCCTGGTCTAGAAGCTTCATAACAAAAGTTGGGTAGATGGTTGGGATGGATGGAGAGGAGGAAGTCAGTTTGGTATCCTTTCCCCTATTAGGATGGAACAAACCCAAGAGGTAAGGCCTTCTACCATGATAGGAGGAACCATCTCCCCTCCATCCAAGCTATATAAACCCCTCCTTTTATAGTTTTTGTCTTAGTATTTTTGGAGCTTGAACAACCAACAAGATATTATAGCTTGTAGCCTTCTAGTTTATGTTTGTGGAGGGAGAATAGTGTGTTTGGTTTGGTTTGAGACTAAAGGGAAGAAGCTTTAAAAATTCCATTGTTGGGGCTATCCATGAGATGCTAGTGGAGGTATGGGAACCCAAATGCATCGGAGGAGACCAACAACATTAAGGCATTGGTTGTAATCTCTTTCTGAACTTATATAAATACAACTATTGATTGATTTCCTACATTAAAGTGTTATCTTACATTTTATGGCTTAATGTTCCTTGAATTGTTAAGTAGGATGAATGCAATTTGTATGTTATCATGTTTGTTTTTGTTGTTTGTTTCCTTGTTTAATGTATTCGAAGGAAGGAAACGAAAAGTAGCTGGAGTAAGGAAGTAGGATCATCACCAAGCGGAATAGCGTTCTAAGAGGTAGGCCCTCTTATTTGATTCTAGCTTAAAGAAGTTTTCATAGATTGTTTGTTTGTGGCTAGACCCACTCTCTTAGGCTAGAGGAATTGTCTTTGTATGCATCGAGAATTTACCTGCGCCATAAATTGGTGACCATACTGGGGAGCCACTCCTTCTGTTTGATTGATTTCCATTTTATGGTTCTATGTGAAATTTTCTAGTATCACCATTTCCCTTTAGTTTTCTCTGCTTTGCCTGGTTTACTGATCTGACTCTCAAATTTGCAGTGGCAGGTCTGGTTTTGGCCTTTGATTTATTTTTTTCTTAAATCCCTCGATCAATTCTCTTTTCGGCCAAACAATTCGCCGATCAAGCCCATCAGCGCTAGTTGTAGTCTAGCCAGTCGTGCCGATCAACGCTTGTTGTCAGTTAAGTAGCTGCGCCGACCCTGTAGGTGAAGATCAAGGTTTCTCCTGGATCATAACCGATGTGTCTTGCCCTCTTAATTTCTACCTCTTAGCTTGTTTTGCCTATGTTCTCCTTGACTGGAAAGCTTCATTGGCTTGGTTTGTGTGCTTGTTTGGTTTGCCTTCTTTTACTTGACTTTTTGAGTCTTTGGATGGTTTGTGGCCCTAAGGCATCTAGGTCATCATCCATTCAACTATTTGTGTGCTCAGCAAGTCAAGTTGTTGGTTAGATGCTCCATGAATTTTCGTTTTTTAGTCCTTTAATCGCTTTGATTTCAATTAAACAAGTTTGAAAAGTTTCATTTGTTCTTCTGTTGATTAAGCATCTCTTTTCGGGCATAGATTACATTGCTTGTCTTGTTCTTCATTGAATCATAACATCATTGGTTTGGAAGGAATTCTCTTTTATTTCTTTCCATTTGATCGATGTTGATTGTTTTGAAATTTTTTCATTAAAGTGTTTGAGACAGATTCATGTTATCATTCCATTGAAAAATACATAATTCTAGTTTTCTGAATCAATATGTTACATTAGCTAGCATCATTGAATACTAGAGTCGCATCATCATTTGTATTTGAAAAGAAATGAATTCTCTTTACTGTTAAAAGGACTAGTTGAAGTGCATTCGATAGGAAGATTCAGTGCATTTTGGAGATTTCTTAGTGAAAGATTTTATGCTTTGATTGTTGCATTGATTATGTGTTCTCCATCTCACAATTAGTGTTGACTTTCATCGAAGACAAAGATTTATTTTCTCACACATCTGCTTATAGGAGTTTTCAGATGACAATGGTAGGGCCTTGGAATTGAAACCTAATTCAAGATAAACCATTAAAATTTATTGAATTAACCTAAGGAAGCATTGAAACTTAACGCTCACATTTAGTGGTCTAGGCTAGAGACGTGTTCCAACGTCTTTAAACCTAGCAGTTGTCATTAAATTTAGACATTGCTAGTATGGACTTGTGCTCCCTATACCATTGCATATATAAAGAGAGACCCCACTAGTTTTGAAATCCTTTATCTGTACGAAGCCGAGTCTGCCGCCTTGTAAACATGATACACTGAACATAGCATTCGGGGAGATTACCTGCCCGTACTTCTCAGTTTGTAGGGAGGTATTCTGCAGTTCATGGTTACCTGGTAATCCTTTATTCCTAGAGTACCCTGAATAGTCATTTTTTATCTTTAATGACTCTTTAAATTTTAAAAGATCATCGAAAACTTGTCCTTCCGAGCTCGTTAACTCCGAAAGAGACTAGAGTCACCTTTCACCCTTTTCTTGACTCTTAAAATATGAAAAGGTAAAGTTTTGTTTCAGTGTCTTAAAATTAACTACCCACGAAATATTCCTGGTTAAAGTTATCTTCCTTAGTGATTCTTTAGGGTCGATTCCAATGGCAACATTTCCAAATTCTACCAGTCAAGGATTCCCCTCCGATGGGAATCCCAGTCCTTTTCCTTCTTTTGGAAATGCTGGTGCTTCTTATATGGCAACGTTGTCCCTCCTTGGATTAACCATTGGTTTACCTATCTGGTTTTTTTGACCTCGGTGGTCCCAAGTGTCCCAACTCCTATCCAGTCATCTCCTTCATTTGAACCAGATCATGTTGATTCTAAGGTTGACCTCTTGCCTTCTTCCCCTATTTCTTCATCTTCCTCTTCTACTTCGCCTAGTGAAAGTTTGTAATTCAGTAACCAGGAGGCTAAGAAGAATAAGAAGAATACCAAGAAGAAGAAATTGGATAAGAGAGAGACCAACTGTACAACTATTTCTCCAAATGCACTTCCCATCGACAAACCTTCCAATCCTTTGCGGAAGGTAAAATTCCCTTACAAGCTGTGTAAGGGTGACCATCTCCTTTGAGACTGTCCTGGCATTCCCAGAGTCTTAGAGGTATGGTCTCAAGGCTTGAATCGACCATCCCTGTCGAACTCTAGAGATCATGTCGATGCTACACCTTCAGCTAGCAATGGTAAGAAGAAGGGAAAAGTTAAATTCCCTTATATGTTATATGAAGGAGAGAATCTTATTCACCTTTGTCCTCTTCTGGATAAATCCTCCAAAATTTTGGAAAACCTTACAAGTCCTCAACCCCAACTTCCTATTGGTTATCAGAGGCTTTCTTCTAACCCTCTCCTAGTTGGTAAAGAGATTAACTTGGATTCATCTCTTGCCCATCCTTCTCTTCTTGAGCATGACTCTCTTGTGTTTGTTATCAACCAACCATTGGTTGAAAAGAGTGTCAACTTGGCTCCACCTTCAGTTGTTGACTCTGTTCCCAAAGAGAGTGGTGATCATACTACTCATGTTCTTCTTGTCTCCTCAGATTCTCATGAATTGAAGAGTGACCCTCCCATCCTGTTTGTTCAAGAGAGTCCTTCTCCTATTCTTTAAGAGCATGGGGGAAATCATATGATACCCCCACCAAGTAGTTCTGTTGTTTCTTTTGACTGGAGTAAATTGATTGCTTTCCACCTTCCATCTTATGTGCCTTTCTAGATCACAGTACAAGCCTATAATATGGTATTACATGGCACTATATTAGATGAAGGCATGTCTGTTAGCATCATGTCTTCTACTACTTGGCAAGCTTTGGGTTCCCCACAGCTTGTGCCTGTCACCCAAAATTTGTTGGCTTTCAATGGAGGAACCAGTCAACCCTTAGGGATCCTTCCAAAGTTCCCTATTACTTTGGGAGGAAAGAGTGTCTATATAGATGTGATGGTAGTCCAAGGTCCCTTATATTTCAATCTTCTCCTTGGACACAACTATGTTTATGTCATGGAAGCTCTTGTTTCTTCACTTTTCCGTGTGGTTTGTTTTCTGCACGAAGGGAGAATTATGACTATTGATCAACTTTCGTTCATTGGTCACCAGGCATGTCCTTTGCACCCATCGTCCTGTATCAGCTCTTGTTTGCAAGCAGTACCTTCCCCGCCACAAGTCAATTATGTGGCTACCTGTTCTGTCTCTACATTTGCTGATGATCACATAGATGCTATTGTACATTATGTACTAGGGGCATTGGAAACCGATCTGTCTTTGGTACCAAATGACATGTATTCCTCCTAGAGCATGGTTCTTCTGTCTAGTGAAGACCTCTTGGGAGCCATATTCTCTTATGGGTCATGAAAAAATGTTGTGAGGATAGTTCCTTGTGTTGTGACAACCTCGTTAAAAAATGAAACAAGGAATCATGAGGATGGTTCCTTGTCTTATGACAACCTCATTAAAAAATGAATCAAGGAGTGCAAACATAGTTCCTTGTCTTGTGTTAAGCTCGTTAAAAAATGAAACAAGGGTCTCGAGGATAGTTCTTTTACTATGTCAACCTCATTAAAAAATGAAGCACCTCCCTTTTCCAAGAGTCTTTGATTAAGATCTTGTAAAATCCCAGTCGCGTCTTTCCTGGATATCGAAAGTGAACCTTCATTCCGTTCACCTAGTTGAATAAAATGAAGCTTGGGGGGCATGCAAACTTATCTCAAGCATAGTTTTTCGTTTCATGCTTGTGTAAACATGAAACTAAATCCAAGAAGAGTTCTCCATGGTTCAAGCTTGTGTAAAAATGAACCCATGCCCGATTTACATGTCGTGATTTCCATTTTAATCAGCTGATTTCGACTAAATGAGCCTTGGTTGTTTTATTCCATCACCACCATATCCTTGTTCGATCATATGCTTTCACTTGGTTGTTTTTCCCTTTCCTAAGGAACCACAACAATGAGTCGTTTTGTTAGCCAGCCTCTTGACCATTACATGTTTTGAGCAGTTCCACCATCACGTTAACCAGTTGCTACCCTTTATACCACTCATTCCTCCAGGACGAATCACCTTTAAGCTCTTTTCTAACTCATAAAATATGAAAATATTGTTGAGTATTTTTTCCCTTTTTTGACTCATTAAAGAGAATAAAAACAAGGGGTCTACTTTAAGCTCTTTTCTAACTCTTTAAACATGAAACGATTGCCGAGAGCTTGTCGTTTTGAACTCGTTAAAGGCTGCGAAACGTTGTTTACCCATTATACGCTTACCCCCTTTTCGGGTTGGATAAACTATTTACAAAAAAGGTACTCCTTGACTGAAATGGTCAAGTGGTTCTCTCAAGTGTTGTTTTCTACCTTTTCGGGCTCGAGAGACACAAATGTATGAAAAGGGACCATGTAGAGTTTTCTTTTACGTGTCTTTTTCAAACTTTCTAAACATGAAAAATATACCAAGTTACACCTTTGTTGGACTCATTAAAACATTAAACAACATTGGATTCGTCACCATGACGAACATGAGCTTCTCCTTCATAGGGCTCATTAATATTACTAGGTTAGATTCATCCAAAGGATGGACTTATATTACAAGCATATGCTATCCATATCAAGCTTGTGTAAAAATAACTAGGGTACTCGCTAGAAATGGTGAGGGAAAATTGGAAGTATTTCATCAGTTATATTCACTTGAGGCAGTTTATCACTCTTGAACATTGACACTCATCTGTTGTTCATGTCGGGTTTTGGGACATCCTCACTCTTTCACTTTTCTCCCTGGGTTTTGGTTAAATCAATTTAAAACCTATCATATGATCTCTGCCACGTCACCATGAACTATGATCCTATGATGTCAAATGCTACTGAAATTTGGAGTCGTGTCATCCACATGTTCAAGAGAAGTCTTCCTACTTGTACATTGTCTGATCATATGTCATTGTCTTGGATCACTCTCATTCATTGCGTTTCTTGTTTCGTGTTGATGATGAAGCATTCATTATGACCTTCCTTTGACAACTCACTTCCTTTCAACTTCAACTCATTATCCAGGAAGTTGATCTATAAACTCCCTTCCAGTACCTTAGAGTTTGCATGCCTCAATGGAAAGTTCTTCATACTCGACGACAGGTTCTCATCGTTGCCCTTCGATCGAGTGATTTCACGGGTGTTCGACTTCTATTCCTTATTCACATTCCGTGGATTGTGCTATTGGTACCTTGAGTGCCATCATCATTATTGGTGGTTTCTCTTGTGCTTGTTAATGGTTCACATCATTGATTGGTAATCAAGCGAATTTCTAGCATGTTCAACTTCAATACACTTATTCACATGTTAGAATTTGTACTTTGATAGGGCCATGTTGGAGCGCAAGACCTTGGGCTTAGATTACAAAAGTCCAGGTTGCAAGGTGATTTGACATGATCATGCTTATATACATGTTTCTTTTAGATAGATGGCTGTGACCATACCATGAGTTGTCATATGTGATCCTTCTCATTATTGGATGGCTGCGCCCATGCCTTCGATCCATTTACATGATCATTCTCTGAATGGCTGCATCCATACCATGATCCATGTATCATTTATTAGAGTTTTTAGTGATGTATATGTATCTATGCTTTCTTGTAGGTTTTCCAACGATAGACTCCGATTCCCCGCATCTAGTTATAAATAATTTCACCCCTCACTCTAGTTCAGCCTTCACACTTTAGGGGGCATCTGTTACACAACATTTTGTCATTGTCCCTATACTCCCCATTCCATGATCCCGGAGGACCTCTAAAATGACCCTCATGTGCTTTCCTATCATGAAGAAACTCCCATTATGTCCCTCTTCATGAGAAGAACATTTCCCTTTTGTATCATTTCCCAAGAATCTTCCTTTTACCCCAGTTTACAAGACCGGCACTAATGACTAGTTCATCCCCTGTGCCGATCTGTAGAGTTTAACATTGGGACTAGCGTCGATCATCACTACTGAGCCTTGTCTTAGTCGCGTCGATCCTCTTTTGGCAAGTTTTTTAAATATGGAGTCGAAGCTTCTAGGTCTAGAAGCTTTGTAACGGAAGTCTGGTAGATGGTTGGGATGGATGGAGCTGAGGAAGTTAGTTTGGGCTCCTTTCCCCTATTAGGATGGAACAAACCCAAGAGATAAGGCCTTCTCCCATGATAAGAGGAACCATCTCCCCTCCATCCAAGCTATATAAACCCCTCCTTTTACAAGCTAAACTAGTTTCAGTCTTAGTATTTTTAGAGCTTGAATAACCAACAAGATATCATAGCTTGTAGCCTTCTAGTTTATGTTCATGAAGGGAGAATAGTGTGTTTCATTTGGTTTGAGAGTAAAGGGAAGAAGCCTTAAAAATTCCATTGTTGGGGCTATCCATGAGATTCTAGCGAAGGTGTGGGAACCCAAATACATCGGAGGAGACCAAAAATGTCAAGGCATTGGTTGTAATATCTTTCTAAACTTATATGAATACAACTATTGATTGATTTCCTACATTAAAGTGTTATGCTTCATTTGATGGCTTAATGTTCCTGTTAAGTAGGTTGAATGTAGTTTGTATGCTATCATGTTTATTGTTGTTGTTTGTTTGCTTGTTTAAGGTATTCAAAGGAAGGAAACGAAAAATAGCTGGAGTAAGGAAGCAAGATCATCACCAAGAGGAATAACATTCTAAGAGGTAGGCCCTCTTATTTGATTCTAGATTAAGGAATTTTTCGATAGATTGTTTGTTTGTAGCTAGACCCACTCTCTTGGGCTAGAGGAATTGTCTTTGTTCGCATCAAGAATTTACTTGCACCACAAAGGCTTCCAGGACTAGTAACTCAACCCAAGATGTTAAAGGGCTTCCAGAGCATTTGTCCAACCAAGGCTTCTAGGAACTATTAATGCAACCCATAGCCAAAGGCACAAGAAAACCAACCAGAAAACAAAAGTAAAATGCAAAACACCATGACTATATAGGAAATGGAAAGGCTAGGAAAAACCATTGTTAATCTAGGCAATCCTCCATGCCAATGACATATCATAACCAAATAACCACATGCATATGCCATGCATACAAAAACTAGCAAGGAAATCATACATGCAACTCAGTACTTGCAAGAAAAATCCAGTGCCATTGCTAATCCCGATGTCCTCTTGTGCTCTCCTACTTTTTCTTTTCCTTCTTTCTCCAAATCCCAAGTATTCCACACTCCTCCAAGAATATGAGAGAGAGAGAGAGAGAGAATAGAATGAGAGCTCCAAAACTGAACTTACAAAAGTCTAAAAAATTTTGCGCAAAAATATTTCCAACTGATCCTTAGAAGCCTTTTTATTAATGAGGCTTCTAATCTCTTCAATTTTCCATTATTTTTCCTCCATTTTACTCCTCACATGCAACCTATGACCTTCACCTTCCTTTTTCTCCTAATTTCCATCATTTTCATAAATAAAATGCCAAATAGTGCCTCTTTGCCTTTCCAAATACTTTTCCATTTCCTTTGCCGATTTCCATAGCCATTAATAGCTGAAGTGACACCCCACTAGGATGTTTTACCCACCATTCATCTTGGAATACATGTCCCATGACCATGGCCTTAATTTTTTTTACATGTATTTTTAACCAGGGCTACTACAAAAGAGTGTGAAAAGGCCATCGGGGAAATATCCACTCTTGCAATGAAACGTTCTCACCTTCCCATTTATAGCACTAGAACTTGGAAGCACCTTGATTGTGCCAACCAAAGAACTGTTGAAATGTAGCAACAAGAATATTCCAATTCAATTTGACCTTGAATTAAATTGTGAATTAAATTGAATTTAGTCTTAACAGCTACTTGGAAATAATTAACTAAGTTATTTTGACTTAATTAGTTGGACAAATTCAAGTTAGAAGTCTTTTTGAAGTCATGCAACAGTTATCCCTTAAATTAAGGAGATAAGCCTTAAATTAAGGAGATAAGATTGAGTTATATTTGAGTTGTATTAGTTAACTCAATTTACTGAGTTAAGTCCAGTTAAATTAGTTCCAAACTGTTTGAGGAACTAATAGAGAGTTAACAGCCAGTTGATGCATGCATGCACTCAACTAGTGTATTCCAGTTAATTGAAGATTCCCTCATCAGAAACTCATGCATGTCTAATCTGAGAAAGACCTAGTTGAGATTAAATTCAAGGTCAATGTACTATCAGTTACATTTGTTTTCCTATAAAGAAAACTCATGCATGTAGAAGGAATTATTCCTTGAGGATTGCGTGGTTCTAACATTGTGTGAGATTAGGAGATTATCCACTTGGTAAATCGATTTTTTCCACTTGGTTGAAGGAGATCATCCCAGAGGAATAATGCAAGGAAATAGGAGCTTGGAGGGAAAAGAGGAAGGCTTGAGAGAAGCCAATATTTCCTGTGAGCATCTGTGAGGATTGTACTAAGATCTGGATGGTTGTGAGAGCTAAGGCTTTGTATAGTTTTGATGTATTTCCACCTTGTATGATAATATAGATAGTGGGGTTTTTAGCTGAGGCTTTCCCCAAAGTATTTTCATGTGTATTGTGCATTGATTCTTCTTCTTCTTTTGGTTATATTGTTCAGCTCAATCTTTAAGCTTCCACAAATTGATAGTAGAAGTAGGTTATAATATTATGCTTTGATTTATATTGCATTATCGGGTTAACCTACATCATATTTTCTACATGGTTTTGGAGCAATATTTGTAGAGAATTTGCAGAATTTCTACATGGTATCAGAGCTAAGTTTATCAAAGCTGTAAATAGTATATTGAGAAGAGAATTCGAAATTTCAAGTTCAGGGTTGTAGGTGCAAATCAAATTCATATCATACTTCAAGGTTGGCCAATGGCGTTCTATGTCTTGAGACTCGAGTATGCCTTGGAAGCTAGCTCGAATTACATAGCATGGAAAGATAGAATGGAGGCTGTATTAGAAGACAATGGCTTGAAGGAATTCATTGATAAAGAAATCCAAAAGCCAGCTTCAACTAATGCATAAGAGTTGGCTGAGTGGAAGAAGTGTGTGGCAAAGGCGAGACAGATCATCCTTGAGGGAGTTCAAGACCATATTGTCTCGAATCTCCATGGGAAGGATACTCCATTTTCAATGTGGAAGACATTGAAGGACCTCTACCAGAATAGTAGCAATCAAAGGAAATTGGTGCTCAAGGATAAGCTTCGAAGAATCAAGATGGAGAAGGGCGATAATATTTCCACATATTTGAACAAGCTCACCACCTTTAGAGATGAGCTTAGCAGTGTGGGATATGATGCAGGAGGAGATTAGGAGAAGCACATGAGATGGTTCTTCATCCAAGGATGATGATGAAGAAAATATGGCCTTAGCAAGCAAGGCAAGGAAAGGGAAGGGGAAGGCTTCCCATTCCAAATCGAATTCTTCTCATGGAGGGAAGAAGGGTGACAAGTCTAAAGTGAGATGCTTTAATTGTCATGATATGGGACATTATGCGACTAATTTCCCATCAAAGAAGTCCAATAAGGGATCCTCGGAAAGGATCGGAAGGTGAGGCATTGGCCTTTCAGTTCAAAATGGACTTTACCCTCATGACATGCATGGTGTCATCGATGATGGGTTGTGTTTGGTATCTTGACAGTGGAGCCTCATTCCACATGACCGATGATAAAAGTTTATTTGGTGCCTTGGAGGAGAAAGACCTCAAGATGCGCATAGAGATGGGTGATGACGATGGTATAGTGTTTCAGGAGTGGGCAAGGTTGTTTTTTAGAGGGAGCATGGAGCTCCTATCACCTTGACGGATGTGAAGTATGTGCCTGGACTAAAGAAGAACTTGGTATTGGTCGCGATGTTGGAGGACAAAGGCTATGATGTTGTCTTCAATAAAGGAAAGGCGTTCCTAAGACACATAGCCATGGGTTAGACCAAGAGGATAGGGGTTTGGGTGAAGAATCTCTATAAACTAGAGGTAGATGATTGTGCAGCATTGAGTACGAAAGCAGAATTGGTGCAAATCCAAGACATTGGTGAGTTGTGGCATAGGCAGTTGGGTCATTTGCATCATGGGGCTTTGAAGATAATGCGAAAAATATCTATAAGACTTTCCAAAGGTAAAATTGAGCAAGTTGACACATGCAAAGGTTGTACCTTATGAAAGTACACCAAGTATTCCTTTCATGATCAAGAAAATCAAGCGAAGGCTACCTTAGAGTAAGTTCATATTGATGTGTGTGGACCATTCTCAATGGCATCCACAATGAAGCAAAGGTATTATTTGATTTTCATTGATGACTATTCTCGTAAATGCTAGATTTATTTCATGTAGAAGGAGGACCAAACATCTCAAAGTTTTATGAGTTCAAAGATTTGGTTGAGAAAGAGCCAGGGAAGAAGGTCAAGGCCTTGAGAAGTGACAATGATGGAGAATATGTCTCTCAAGAGTTTAAGGACTTCTGTACAATGGAAGGAATTAAATGAGAGTTGATAACACCTCATAACCCACAACAGAATGGGGTGGCTGAGAGGAAGAACATAACTATTGTAGGGGTAGCACGGGCAATGTTGCATGACCAAGGCCTACCACTTCATTTGTGGGCCGAGGCATGCAACATAACGGTCTATTTGCATAATAGAAGCCCACATCGCATACTTGGGATGAAGACACTAGAGGAATCTTTCTCCGGTAAGAGACCAGATGTGGGTCACTTTAGGATATTTGGTTTATCAGCATATTTCCATGTGAAAAAGGATGCACAGAAGAAGCTTGAGCCAATAGTAGAGTTGGGGATACTTGTGGGGTACACTGATACACCTCACAACTATCGGGTGTACTTTCCTACCAGTCGGAGGACAGTTGTTCGTAGAGATCTCAATTTTGATGAGAAGAAGGCCATGTGAGTTTCCCTCAAGAGGGAGCTCCGACTACATGTTGTGGAGGAAATGTTGGTTCCTAAGGAGGAGGAGCCTTAGACTTATGCAAAGCAGCTGCATGCAGAGGTTCCATGAGTGGATACATCCACTCAAGCAGAGTCTTTCAGAGATGGATGGAAGCGCACAAGAGAAGCTGACATATTGTTGTAGGATGCGAGAGAGAATGTGGGAGCACCATTTTCTCAACATAGACAGAGGAGGTCACTTGAGAGGTACACTGGATACATGGCCCTTGTTGGGGAATGTGTTGAGACCTAGCCATCTTCCTTTGAGGAAGTAGTGTAGCAGCTGAGTTGGATTGATGGTATGGTGGAGGAGTATGACTCCATAGTTTGTAATAGTGTTTGGGACGTGGTTCCGAGACCAGAGAACAAGTCAGTTGTGAGTTCCCATTGGATTTACAAGGTAAAGCAAGTTGTTGATCATGGGAGGATCATGTTGCTGCAGTATATTTCGACAGCGGAGCAAGATGTTGACATTTTGACAAAGGCATTGTCAAAGTGTAAAATCGAGTTCCATAAAGACAGGATCGGGGTGGCAGATAATCCCTTTCTTGTTGAGAGGGGGTGTTGAAATGTGGTAGCAAGAATATTCCAATTTAATTTGTCCTTGAATTAAATTGTGAATTAAAATCGAATTTAGTCTTAACAGCTACTTGGAAATAATTAATTCAGTAATTTTTGACTTAATTAGTTGGAGAAATTCAAGTTAGAAGTATTTCTGAAGTCATGCAAGAGTTATCCCTTAAATTAAGGAGATAAGCGTTAAATTAAGAAGATAAAATTGAGTTATATTTGAGTTGTAATTACTTAACTCAGTTTATTGAGTTAAGTCTAGTTAAATTAGTTCCAAACTGTTTGAGGAATTAATAGAGAGTTAACAGTCAGTTGATGCATGCATGCACTCAACTAGTGTACTCCAGTTAACTCAAGATTCCCTCATCAGAAACTCATGCGTGTCTATTTTGAGAAAGACCCAGTTGAGATTAAAATCAATGACATTGTAATATTAGATGCATGTGTTTTCCTATAAAGAAAACTCATGCATGAAGAAGAACTTATTCCTTGAGGATTGTGCAGTTTTGATAGTGTGTGAGATCAAGAGATCATGCACTTGGTAAATCGAGTTTTTCCACTTGGTTGAAGGAGATCATCCCAGAGGTAGAACGCAAGGAAATAAGAGCTTGGAGGGCAGAGAGGAAGGCTTGAGAGAAGCCAAGATTTCCTATGAGCATCTGTGAGGATTGTACTGAGAGCTGGATAGTTGTGGGAGCTAAGGCTTTGTATAATTATGATGTATTTCCACCTTGTATGATAATACAGATAGTGGGTTTTTTAGCTGAGGCTTTCCCCAAAGTATTTTCATGTGTATTGTGCATTGATTCCTCTTCTTCTGGTTATATTGTTCAGCTCGATCTTTAAGCTTCCACAAATTGATAGTAGAAGTAGGTTATAGTATTCTGATTTGATTTATATTGCATTATCGGGTTAACCTACAACATATTTTCTACATGGTTTCGAAGCGAGATTTGTAGAGAATTTGCAGAATTTCTACAAGAACCCTTGTTTGAGGGGATGGGTGAAATCTCTTCCTTAATTATATGCATTTATTTTGATTTGACACTAAATTTAAAGAGACTTCAAACAACTTTGATGAAGTCCTTGAAATAATTACTTTGAATATTCTCTTAAAATTTGCTGTTGAAAAATGTGTTGAGAAATTTGAGGTCTTTGCAGACTCTCAAGTGGTTATTATTTAGATGAATAGCCAAAATAGAATGTCAAGTTTACTTTTAGGGTCCATATTTGAGGAAGCACAAAATTATTTTCCTATGTGTAATCATATCTCATTTACAGATGTTTTTCGAAAGCTCGATACATAAGCAGGGAAGCTACGAAAGGAATGACTCATTTTGGATGTTGGCTTATGCTTATGCTCCTCGAAGAAATCAAATAACATAACTATCATGCAAGAGATATCCACATATGTATTTGGTTTAGAGGTATCATTTACTATTCTTCATGATGGTCTTCTGATGCTTTAAGATTTTCATATATTTGCTTGGAGTTTGTAGATCTGGCACCTATCTAAACTTATAATACATTTTTATTGTAGCAATTTGGGGCCCAGATTGGGGTGAACATCTGGTGAGGTTTTGGACAATTATGGTATATTTTATTTATTTGAGTGGGTAGATCGTCAGATGATATGTTCCTAAAAATTCTATTTCATATGTGATTGATGAAATTTGTAAGATACTTTTGGATGTTATTGCAATGCTATAAGCATTTACAAAATATAATGTATCTCTTCTTTTTGAATAGAACTACTACCAAAAAAAAATATGAAAACTATATATACCGTATATTACATGATATAAAAGAACAAAAAACTTTTCATAAGCATTGATATCAAGATTAATATCTAGATCAAGGATAACATTAAAAGATAAAGAAAAAGATGAAGATCAATGTCCAATGTGTTTCATTTGTTTTTTCCTAGGGGGACAGGCATTCATGGAACGAATGGAGGAGGTCAATTGAAAGGAATGAAGGATGCAAAGCAAGTAATCATCATGATCATCCAAGTCGAATGTTTCTCAAGCACTCATACTTACTTGATCAAATCTATAATTCTAAATACAACTCTAACTCTAGGAATGATTCGTTGTGTTGCAGAATAATTAATGGAGAAGTTATAAATATGATAGAAACCCTAAACCAAACTTGATTGTTTGAGATTATAATTGGTGGTAGAATTCTAAATATGACAAGAAATCTTAAACCAAACTTGACGATTTGAAAATCCTAATAGGGATTTCCAAATTGTGTTAGCATCAACCTTACAACCATTGCAAGTTGAGAATTTGGTAGGATACTATCACCCTAACGAATTAGGGGGTTCTTGCCAGTAATGTTGGAGTAATTATGGGAAGAAGAAGAATATAGAAATATAACCCTAATTTTGTCTATTACCTGAAGGATGTAGGAAAATTGTTGTCTCCTATCATATAAACCACTTTTAAAAAATAAGTAGCCCTCATTGACATAGATAGGTTAAGCCAACCAATAAAATTTCAATCATAATCACTTAAACCCAAAACACTAGAAAACTACCTTGCAATCTAGAACCTTCACATAGTCTGAAGAAATGAAAAGCGTATTTTCAAGATTTAAATATGTGTGAATGAGTTTCAAGTCACCCATATCTGCCACACATAATTGACAACATTAGGATAGGGAAACCCTGGATTGACATTATTAGTAGCCTTAAAAAGGCCCATGATAATCCAATCTCATAAATTGGGAGTTAACATGACCGATGAAGTAGATTCACAGACAAGAATTTAGTATAAAATCAAAATATATGTTTCAACCCTCCCAATGCATATGTTAAGAATCAAGTGAGTATTTTCTACACACATGTCATAGACTCCAATAGTTTCCTTCCAACATCCGGTACAAGTTCAATGGGAAATGGGTGGTAATTATTTTTCTGTAGGAAATCATATAAGCTTGGCCCAAGCTTCTCAAAATATTGTTTTTACATCCATCCACATCCTTAAAAGTAGACACTAACAACCAAATACGAAATGCAGAGTACTCAACCTTTGTGAAACAAAAAAAGAATGAAGATATAAGTTGCTACAAAATATTGATGATGCAAGTGTGATTCCGATAATAAAACCATTCCCACATCTACACACAACTGTATGGGGAGATTTAATACATCTCAGACAACCATTTATAAGTACTACATGTATATTTTGAATCAAAAAATTATCTAGGAATGTTGGGTCACATGCCCAACATGCCCATCTATTAAATTCCACATGTAAAAATAACACATGCATAGTAAAGAATCATAACATATACTTGCTCAAACTGTGTGCTATTTTTGTCATATTTAGAAACTTCATGAGGGACATCAACTTCAATCATTACTACCTCTTGGTACATTTTTAAGCCACGAATGCTTTTGATAGCTACAAGATCCTTTGATTTTTGGTCCCAATGCTCCAAAACTTTCCCAAATGTACCTACATATATTGGCCATACTCCCATCAAAACAAAATTCATCGGATACATGATCTATAACAAGAAAAATTGAACACATAATGTTTCCTAGATCCTTATCTTGCCCCATTTTACTGATTATTTATCTGCAGAGCATAGAGAAAAAGACATATGAGCATAATATTGCAATGCTATAAGCATTTACAAAATATAATGTGTCTCTTCTTTTTGAATAGAAATACTACCCAAAAAAATATGAAAACTATATATAACGTATATTACACGATATAAAAGAATAAAAATTATTTCACAATTATTGATATCAATATTAATACATAGATCAAGGCTAACATTAAAATATAAAGATAAATATGAATATCACTGTTTAGTGCGTTGCATTTTCTTTTTCCTACATGGATGGGAATTCATGGAATTCATGGAGGAGGTCAACTGGAAGGAATGAAGGACGCAAAGCAAGTAATCATCATTATCATCCAAGTCAAATGTTGCTCAAACACTCATACATATGTGATCAAATTTGCAATTATGACTACAACTCTAACTCTTGGAATGATTTGTCATCTTGTAGAATAATTAGTTGAGAAGTTGTAAATATGATGGAAACCCTAAACCAAACTTGATTGTTTGAGATTCTAATTAGTGGAGGAATTCTAAATATGGTGAGAAAAATTAAACCAAACTTGACTGTTTTAAATTCCTAATAGGGGATTTCCAAATTGTGTCAGAATCAACCTTTCGACCATTGCACACTGAGAATTTGGTGGGATACTATCATCCTAACAAATTAAGGGATTCTTGCTAGTAATGTTGGAGTAATTATGGAAAGAAGAAGAATAGAGAAATATAACCCTAACACTATCTATTATGTGAAGGATGTAGGAAAATTGTTGTTTCCTATCATATAAACCAATATTATAAATTAAGTAGCCCTCATTGACAAAGATAGGTTAATCCAACCAATACAATATCAATCATAATCACTTAAACACCAAAAATTGTCAAACTATCTTGCAATATGGAACCTTCACATAGTCTGAAGAAATGAAAAGTATATTTTCAGGCTTTAAGTCTATGTGAACGAGTTTCAACTCATGCATATCTACTACACATAATTGACAACATTAGGATAAGGAAACCATGGATTGACATTATTAATACCCTTAAAAAGGCCCATGACAATCCAATCTCATAAATTGGGAGTTAACATGACCGATGAAGCAGAGTTGTAGACAAACATTTAATATAAAATAAAAATATTTCGACCCTCCCAATGCATATGTCAAGATTCAAGTGAGTATTTTCTACACACATGCCATAGACTCCAATATTTTCCTTCCACCATCTCGTACAAGTTCAATGGGAAATGGGTGGTAATTTTTATTTTTATTTTTTTGTAAGAAATCATGTAAGCTTGGCCCAAGCTTCTCTGAAACATCTTTTCACCTCCATCCACAACCTTAAAAATATACAATAACAACCAAATACAAAATCCATAGAACTCAACCTTTGTGAAAATAAAAATAAAAAATGAAGATATAAGTTGCTACATAATTATGATGATGCAAGTGTGATTCTGATAGTCAGACCATTCCCTCATTTGCGCACAACTGTATGGGGAGATGTCATACATCTCATACAACCATTTACAAGTACTACATGTATATTTTGAATAAAAAAATTATCCAGGCGTATTAGGCCACATGCCCAACATGCCCATCTATTAAATTCTACATGTAAAAAGAACACATGCAAAGTAAAACATCAAAACAAATACTTCCTCACATTATGTGTTATTTTTGTCATATTTAGCAACTTCACGAAGGAAATCAACTTTAGTCATTGTTACCTATTTCTACTTTTTTAAGCCACGAATGATTTTGATAGCTACGAGATCCTTCGATTTTCGGTCCCAACACTCCAAAACTTGCCCAAATGTACCAAAAAATATTGGCCATACGCTCATTAAAATAAAATTGATCAAATACATGATATATAACAAGAAAAATCCAACATACAATGTCTCCTAGATCCTTACCTTGCCCCATTTTACTGATTATTTTTTCTATAGAGAATAGAACATAAGACATATGAGCAAAACACATCAAGGAAATGGATTATTTGTAAACTAGGTTGTGGTATCAAACTATAAACCTAAAAATGCTTGCTGAGATCCCATACTAACTGTTATCTCTCCAAGAAACTCTCCTAGGTTGTAGCTCGGAGATGCTTAGTAACATATAATCTTCAATATCGTTCTAAGAACTATTGGAATGGATGATGGCTTGGTTTAATCCAGATAACCACTTCAACTCTGTGTCACTCCAGACATGCATGAACATCCTTAGCCTACAAGGCTTTAGACCACTAATGCTCAATAGCTTGCAAATTAAGTGAATGAAAGAAGAATACAAACCACACTAGTAGATACATACATAACGTATGATGGCCAGCTGTAGCCAATGAATGAAGCTTGCAAATTTAATCTATCTAACGGAGATAAGATGACAATTATCTAGCATTAGATACTAAAGAAGCATAGATGACCTATTCAATAGCAGATCCAACTCACCCATGCAGAGATAAGATGACAGTTATCTAGCATTAGACATAGGAGAACGCCTGAATAAACCAACCCAGGTGCAAGTTTAGAACAAGGGGGAAAATGGAAATCGAGCAATTAACATCAAAAGAAGCTTGTATTACTGAAAATGAAGATGAGACATTGCAAGGAACAAAATATCTGCAGTCTCTAGAAGTTGAACCTTGATTACATCTTGCTTTCAGCGATTTATAGTTTATTTTTACAAAGATCCTCAGCCGTTTAGGACTGGAGATGTCTCAATCGACCACCTACTGTCATTAACTATCTGATTGCATTTTAGGACGCAATTTCTCTTCCATCATGAAAACATTTATCAATTTTGGTACTGTGTTGTCCTGTTAGGTGGTTGGCTTGATCGTGGCAGTGGAGCTCCATGACTGTTTAATTCTGATTTCTAGACCGTGCTATGTCGTTCTATCTTTGGCCATTCTTTCTATTAATTCGATTTAATGGTCTAACTATCATCAGACTAATAGAGTCGACCACCTTCCCCTTCGGATAATAAATAGGAAGTGGAGTATGAAGCACATGGGTGGATGGACGTGCCAAATTGGATGGACAGAGAGGTGAAGGATGAAAAATCGGGAGCGGTCATGAATGAGGGTTGTTGAATTGAGGGGAATGCACGATGGAGATCGTGCGAAGGAGGCTTGAGATCATGGTGGGAGCGGGACATGTCCAAATCGTTAGATCTTGGGTGGACAGATCGGATGGTTATTGGGTGGAAGAGGCACGCGGATGATAACACCTCGGGGTGGTTTGGCTTAGGCGGTCATGGTTTCTATTGGAAAGCTATCATGCAGTGAGTGGTAAATATCAGAACTTGCCCGATTCCATTGAGTGGACGACACATAGCGGCGGAGGAGAGAGAGAAATTGCCCTCATCGGGTGGGTACTTTTCGCGCTAGTTGTTCGTGCGATATGAGCAATAGTGGTAAGATCTGACGGGGGTGATTTGATGGTAGGGAACGATCGGGTAGGTTTTGTTGATCGGGTGAGACGTGGGCCATTGGATCAATGGGGGGTGAATCACGATGGAGGGATATGGTGGTGTGATATGTCTTTGGGAAACGTGTCGAGGGTGCATATGGGTGGAAAAGTAATGTTTTTTCGGGGTTTTGGGCTAATTTATTTAGGCTTAGGGAAAAAAGAGGGTCTCATGGGGATGGTTAGGAAATAAGCAGAATGAAAGGTAAATGGAAGGGTGAAGAGACTGGGGTGATGGCCCATGTGGGGCCCCATCCGAGACATAAAAGTAGATCAACTCCCTCCTTTAGCCTGCCAGTGTCAGCGCTGCACTTCAGGGCTAACACTGGCTCCTTCTAGGGATGAAAACCTCCCTGTGAGGTTTCAATAACTGTAGACCACTGCCTTTCCAGTAAACAACAAGATTAAACCTACTACATAGTGTTCCATTGGGCATGGAGTCTAACTAGTATGAACTAAAACTGAAAAGCATATTTACAATACCAAGGCTTTAAAGCCTTAACCGAAATAAAGTTTCAAAAACCGCCCATTGACTGGTCCATCAAAAACATCTTCTCCCTCTAAATTTTGTAGAGTGAAAGTGTTGTTCATCTGACCTCGAGCAATGATAAACGGTCCCATCCATAAGGCATCAAATTTAGCATGGTTTCCCTTCTTTTCCTTCAATGCATCCCATTTGAGCACCCAATCACCAACCTGAAAATTGTCCATCTTTGCTTTTTTATCAAAGACCTCCTTGATCTTCTTTTGATGCACTACTGATTTCTCAACCAGTTGATCCCTGATCTGGTGAACTTCAACTAAGTCACTCATTCTCCTTGCCATGTCACTTTCCTCGTCCTGCTCCTCTTGCAAGAATTTGGCCACGGGAGGGTCAATTGGATTGGAAAAACAACATCAGTACCATACACTAGCTTGAATGGAGAGTTCCCTATGGATTTCTTAGTGGTAACTCTATCAGCCCACAATGCAAACTTCAGCTTGGAATCCCAATTCCATTTGTTGTCTTCCAATAGTTTTTTGATTATCCTTACCAGAATTATATTAGATGATTCTGCTAAGCCATTGGCTTGCGGATAGTATGAGGTGGAATGCACTAATTTAATGCCCATTGATTCACACATGTCCACCAATTCCTTTGCTATGAAAGCTGCTGCATTATAAGTAAATAGTTTGGTCGGGTAGCCAAATCTAGTGAAAATGTTCTCAGTTAAGAACTTCATGACCACCTGGTGATCAACCTTCCTAGTGGGCATGGCTTCAATCCATTTGGTAAAATAGTCAGTGGCTACCAAAATTCACCAACGCTGGCCACTGGAATGTGGATTAATCTCCCCTATGAAATATAAACCCCACTATTGAAAGGGACCATTGATGTGTATTGGCTTCAGGGGCAAATATTTCAGCTGTTGTCTTCCTGCAAACCTTTGGCATTTGTCACAAGACTTCACAAATGAAAATACATCAGAGAATAGAGTAGGCCAATAATACCCAGCCCTTAGGATCTTGTGTGCTATGGTTTTCCAATAATGATGCCCTTCACAGATGCTGGAATGAAATTGATGCATGACTTCGACAAATTGTTCTTTATCTAGACACCTCAAGAGGATTCCAGATGGGTCCCTCCAATAAAGTAGGTTCTTATTAATACAAAACTTGGTTGCTTTGAGCTTGATGGTTCTAGCCTGACTTGAGCTAAGCCTTGGAGAGACCTCTAGTTTCAACAGGAAATGAGATATACTAGAATAGCACTCACAAGTATCTAAATTCTTAGCCGATGATTGGTTCTGCCTTTGTTCTTTTGTTGCTTCCTCTGCGTGTTCAACACCTGAATTTGCACCTATGCAATTTATGTCTAGTAAACTGCAATTTTCCTCAGCCATAAGCTAAGCCAGGCCCTAGCCTTTAACAAGCTTAGTGGGATTTACTTGTATGCTAAACTCTATGAGTTTTGCAATCCACTTGGCCCTTCTTCCATCAACTTCTGGCTGTGTTAGGACATCTTTTACTGAAGCTAAAGGTACATAGGCAACTACTTTTGAGTGCATAATGTAGATTCAGAATGCTTTTAAAGACTTTATGAGGGCATATGCCTGTTTTTCGATGATGTCATACCTTAATTCAACATCTCTCAAAGTCTTGTTGAAAAAGGCCATTGGATGTTCTATACCTTCATTATTTTTCTGCAGCAAGACTGCTGCAAATGTATCATAGGAGGCAAAAGAGAAAATATAAAACTCCTTGGTGTAGTCTGGGCTGACCAAGGTGGGGGCCTCCATGATAGCTATTTTGATTGCTTCGAAAGACCTTCTTGCAACCTCTGTCCATTTTATCTCCGACCCCTTCTTTAGCGTGGAGGTGATGTGCTTTACTAGTTCTACAAAATTCGGAATAAAGCTCCTCACAAAGTTAATATTACCCAGAAAATATTGAATTTCCCTTTTTTACCTTGGGATGGACAATGTCTGTGTTGCTTGAACCCTTTATGGATCAATCTTGACACCTGCAATAGAAACTATATGTCCTAAAAGTTTTCCTTCTTCTAGAGCAAATTGTGACTTCTTGGGATTTACTGAGATTCCAAATCTTCTACACTTCAGAAACGCCTTCTTCAAATGTTGCAAGTGTTCCATGTGTCTGCTGGAAAAGACTATTATGTCATCAAGGTAAATAAGGAAAAACTCGTCCTTCTCTCCCACAAAGGCTATGTCCATGGCCCTTTGAAAAGGATCCCTAGCATTCAATAGTCCAAAAGGCATCTTGGAGTACATGAAAGTGCCCCAAGGAGTAGTGAAGGAATTTTCTCTTAATCCTCTGGGTGTACAACAACCTGATTGTAACCTGAGAAGTCGTCTAAGCAAGACATGACTCTAGACCCTGAAATTCTTTGTAGCAAATGTTCCATCTTGGGCAGGGGGTAGTTGTCTTTCTTAGAGCACTTGTTTAGATTTTTGAAGTCAACACAAAGCCTGATTTCTCCATTTTTCTTTCTTACTACCACCAAGTTAGCTATCCATTTTGAATACCTTAGGGGGACTATGATCTTGGTAGCCAACAGTTTCTTAATCTCTTTTTCAATCACAGGTAGTAATAGAGGGATGATAGGTCTTAGCTTCTGCTTAAAAGGGATGGTGTCTTTCTCCAATGGAATCTTATACTAGATGATTTTTTTGTCATAAGTCTTGAGGTCACTGTATTCCTAGGCAAATACATCAACGAATTGCTTCATCAGGGTGCAATATTTAGAACTTTGGGTAGCAGACAAGTGGGTGGATAGGCTTATATACTTTGGATAATAGGGACTCCCTATATTGTGTCTATGTATTGCAGACTCGTTTTCTTTCTGGGCAGGCTTATAAGGTACATCATTATGGTCAAGCAACGTTTCTAGAGGCACCAGCCCTTTGGGTATATGGTTACTAGGTAGTTGTATAATGTTGTAACGACCAATTTTGTTTCTCAGCTCGGATTGATGGAATTCCTCCATGGCTTCATTCTCTTGATCAATTTTCGTTTCAGAGAATTCATCGATGACTTTTAGAAACCTATTGACTTCATCATCATCTTCAAAGACTTTCCAATACTTGACATTATCAGGTAATGGCAGTCTGTATTTTACTTGGATTTCATAAGTCAATCTAGGGGGTAAAGGAGGAACAAACATGCTAGCAAACACAAGGAGGGAATTAGCAAGTGGATTCTTAGCCCTGGGGATGTATGAAATACTAAAGCTATTGAATGAATCCTTGAGCTTCCATACCTCATCTTTGTATGCTTTCAGCCTGGGATGCCTCGCCTAGAATGTCTTATTCACCCGCTGAATAATAAGGTCTGCATCTCCAAACACCTTCAGATGCTTGATGCCATTTTCTTTAGCCGCGTTCAAACCTATGATCAAAGCCTCATATTCTGCTATGTTATTTGTGACTTGAAAAGTCAGTTTGAAAGATAAATGTATGCATTCCTGTGAGGGAGATACCAGAACTACACCTGCTCCTGCAACTTCCTTAGAGCAAGCTCCATCAAAGAACATGTCCCACATTTGTCGGCCTTCTTCTTCCATGATCCGACGAACTGGTTTCCTGAGCTACATGGAGGCCAACTGGGACTGTTCCACTTGAAGAATACAATCTCCAAAATCAATGTCAATAGCATAGATGGGGTGGTTAGTGGGATTCTTCTCACCACTGATGATATAAACTAACTGAGCTTCCTTGTATAATCTCCTACTCTCACCTCCAAAAATTGGAACTGTAGCATAGGACAAATAATTTTGTAAGGTTCCACTCAATCTTTTAATCCATCCCATGGAAAGGAGCATGCCAAACTCAGGGGGAACATCATCTACCACTATATTCATCATCACGCTCTTCATGGGCAACTGAACCAAGGTGATGGCTAGATCTTTGATTAACCCCAAACATTTCACCTTTCTAGAATCAAAAGAAAACAAATCATGATAAGGCCTGGTGATGCCAAGGCCTAACTCATCCATGATAGCCTTTGGCATTAGATTATGGCCGGCACTTGTGTCCAACAGACAATTGTGAGGGGTTTTATCATGAGTAGTCAAGGATACATAGAATGATGGGGAATTGTCATTAGAAGGTTCAGCCATTGGGCTAAGCACAACTGTAGGTTTGTCATCTTGTAAATTCACATAATCATTTGATGTTTGTGTGGCCTTCAGCTCAAGGGCTTCAAGGATTGGTCTCTTAAAGGCTTCATTCTTTACCAGTTCCACTAGAGGTATAGATATTTTGAGCTTCTGGATTTCTGATTCAAAACTGAAAGAAGAAGGGGACTTGTCAGGGCCTCTTACCACTTGAGCTATAGCTTTGAGAATGATGGGATCAGTTGTTGGTCATTTTTGCTTGTTAGATTGTTGTTTTATAGGGACAACCGCTCTTTGGACAGGGGTTTCCTTGGCACTATTCACCTTCGACCTCAGATTTTATCTTCATTGATCTTCAGTTTGTAGAACAACCTCACCATCCCACCCTTGGATGGTTTGGTCCATGAGTAATGACTCTTCATAGGCAGCTAAAGTCAAGAAGGAAGCATTGCCTTTATCTTCCCCACAATGGATCTCATCATCTTCTTCAAACTGCGCCTCTTCCATGACTACATTCTGGAAAGGAGTCTTCACTCTTTGGTCTTCACTGGCATCTTTGCTCCTTTGCATGATCTACAACTGCTCATTTTCTCTTCTATATGGATTCATATTTCTAGGAGCAAAGGCATTAGGAACTCTTCCTTTCCCTGGGTGCTGCTCAACCTTTAATTTGGAGATTTCAGAGGTTAGTGACTCTATCATGTTGGTCATCTTATCTATCTTGGGGTCTGAAGATGAGGCAAACTCACTCCTCTGTCTCCTTTCATCAACATGTCCCTTGAGTTTCTTTGCAACCATGATGTTGGATTCTACATCCAAGGCTACATCCTGCATTTCAACCAAAGAAGCACATCTCCTCTCCCTCAATAGTAGACATAAATCAGAATCAAAGGCATTGGCATAGGTGAGCTTAGCAGAGGTAGGGGTGGGTTTCACTTCAGCTGGTATCTTGTTGTACATGCGATTAAACCTTTTATTGAAATCAGAAAGTGACTCCCCATTTTCCCTTTTCAGGTTCCCAAACTCGATGTGGTAGTAGAGTAGATCTTTGTTATCCCCCCATTGCTTTAGAAATACATCATCCAAAGCCTCAATATTAGTTATAGATCTAGGGGTCAATTCTCGGAACCATTTTCTGGCCTCTCCATCTAGGATTTGGATGAATACTCTCATCCACACATCATCTTCACTGATGTCTAAATTATCAGCATAACTATGAAAGAACTCAAGATGTTCTTTGACTGTAACTCCTTCAGTCCCAGTGAACTTAGGCATGTCTTTTGAATATTCTCCAGTAGGCATTGCATTCAAAGGAGTGGGAAGTACTAAAGGTCCATATCTAGCAGCTATAATTCTTTCCATTTTGGTGAGTTCTTGTGGACCTGCCATAGCTGTGGTGGATACAAGAGTACTGAAAGTCTAAAAGGTAGGGATTTGAGGAGTGACTGACGGGACTAAAGGAATATGATGGGTAGGGGGTGAGGTTTCCTTTGGGCTTAATGCAAAAGGAGAACCTAGAGGATAAGGAGCTTTACGAATCTCGGAAAGTTTTTCTTCACTACTAGTGTCCGAGGCTATATCCTCAGCATATGCTTGTTCTATTACTAGCCTTTCTTGCAAATATATAAAGGATTGTTTAGATTTACCTGATCGCGATGCTCCTTTCTATGATATCTTTCTTTCTTTGATGATCTTTTCAGGGTCAGGTACTGGGCAACTGTTGACTTCTGAGGATTTCTCTGAGTATGCCTCACAAATTGAGCTAGAACTATAATGTGGAGTTGCTAAGAGGTTCGGCCTCGAGTAGAGCCACTAGATAAATGATTACAACTAAACATGTGTCCAGAATTTGTCTATCATCAAAGTTGGATCTGTGTCATCTCCTAGGGAAGCTGAGCTTCAATCTCCTCTGCCCAGCAACGACACCAATTATGTTATCTATCTAAGAAACTCTCCTAGTTTGTAGCTCAGAGATGCTTGGTAACATATAATCGTTAATATCGTTCTAGGAACTATTGGAATGGATGATGGCTTGGTTTAAGCCAGATAACCACCTCAACTCTGTGTCACTCCAAACATGCATGAACACCCTCAGCCTATAAGGCCTTATACCACTAATGCTCAATAGTTTTCAGATTAAGTGAATGAATGAAGAATACTAACCACACTAGCAGATACATACATAACGTATGATGGCCAGCTGCAGCCAGTGAATGAAGCTTGCAACTTTAATCTATCTAATGGAGATAAGATGATAGTTATCTAGCATTAGATATAGAAGAAACATATATGACCTATTCAATAGCAGATCCAACTCACCCATGCAAAGTTAAGATGATAGTTATCTAGCATTAGACATAGGAGAAAGCCTGAATAAACCAACCCAGGTGCAAGTTTAGAAGAAGGGGGAAAATGGAAATCGAGCATGTAACAACAAAAGAAGCTTGTATTAATCAAAATGAAGATGAGATGCTACAAGGAACATAATATCTACAATCTCCAGAAGTTGAACCTTGATTACATCTTACTTTTAGCTATTTATAGTTTATTTTTACAATGATCCTTAGCCGTTTAGGGCTGGAGATGTCAATCAACCACCTACTGTCATTAACTGTCAGATTGCGTTTCAGGACTCAATTTACCTTCCATCACGAAAACATTTATCAGTTCTAGTATTGTGTTGTCCTAGTAGGTGGTTGGCTTGATCGTGGCAGTGGAGCTCCATGACTATTTAATTCTGCTTTCTAGATTGTGCTATGTCCTTCTTTCTTTGGCCATGCATTCTGTTAATTTGGTTTAATGGTATGAATGTCATCAGACTGATAGAGTCAACCACCTTCCCCTTCAGATAACAAATAGGGAGTGGAGTATGAAGCGCATGGGTGGACAGATGTGCCAAATCAGATGGACAGAGAGGTGGAGGATGATCGAGAGTGGTCATGAATGAGGGATGTTGGATCGAGGGGAATGCACGGTGGAGATTGTACGTAGGAGGCTTGAGATCGTGGGGGGGAGCGGGACATGTTCAGATCGTTAGATATCGAGTGGACAGATTGAATGGTTATCGGGTGGAAGAGGCACGAGGATGACAAAACTCGGGGGTGGTTTGGCTCGGGCAGTCATGGTTTCTATCGGAAAGGTATCGGGTAGTAAGTGGTAAATATCAGAACTTGCCTAATTCCATTGAGTGGACGACATGTAGCGGTGGAGGAGAGAGAGAAATCACCCTCATCGGGCGGGTACTTTCCATGCTATTTTTCTGTGTGATATGAGCAATAGTTGTCAGATCTGGCGGGGGTGATCTGACGACGGGGAACGATCAGGTAGGTTTCATTGATCGGGTGAGACGTGGGCCATTGGATCAGTGGGGGGGTGAATCACGACAGCGAGATATGGTGGTATGATATGTCTCCAGGAAACATGTGGAGGGTGCATATGGGTGGAAATGTAATGTTTTTTGGGGTTTTGGGCTAATTTATTTAGGCTTAGGGCGAAAACAGTGTCCCGTGGGGATGGTTAGGAAATAAGCGGAATGAAAGGTAAATGGAAGGGTGAGGAGAGTGGGGTGATGGCCCATGTGGGGCCCCATCTGAGACATAAATGCATGTCATCTCCCTCCTTTAGCCTAAAAAATTTCAGCACTTCACTTCAGGGCTAACACTAACATTCAGTAAAAACCCATTGGAGATCAAATAAATAACTGTGAGGCGAAATATTTGTTATGACATTGGGGCGTAAAATTCTCTCCAAGTAAAAACATGTAATGGCCATCCTTGTCATCACTACACCATGGTGGGGAGGCATTGTGGGAGATCCCTACCTTAAATTTCATAGTTGAAGATGAAGGCCAATTATGATCTAAGGATGAAATGGAAGGTTCTGCCCTTGCTGACAAAGCGAATTTGACTTCCGCTTCTCTATTTTTATTCCTGTTCCCAACATATTGCATAGTAAATACTTGCAAATGTTGGGCCCACACTTAAACATTCAATTATACAAAACCCTCTAACTATGTTTATTATTATGAAACCATAAATCTATATGTACAAGAAAATTGCAAAAATGTCACAACAATCTGAAGGTTGGGAGAAGCCTCTATTCTCTGAGTGTTATAGCATAGATATATGAGGAAAATGGATAGACAGGTTTTGAAAACTAAAACCAACTTGAGTTCGAGAAGGGGGTACATCACACAATGAAATTATCTTCTGACTATTCCTCATAACTATGTTTATTATTATGAAACCCTAAATTTGAATGTACAAGAAAATTGAAAAAATCTCCCAACAATCTGAAGGGAAAGAGGAATCCCCATGCTGTGAGTGTTATAACATAAATCTATGAGGAAAATGGTTGTGATGGATTCCTAAAACTAAAACCAACCTGAATATGAGAAGGGGGTATGTCCCACGACGACATTAGCTTCCCGCGCTTTCTCATATTTTCGTCAAACAAACATATATTGGGTGTGGAGCTTGATTATCTTCTTTATTCATAGGTATCACCGTGTTGAACCCTAGTTCCTAATGGGGAGGAAACATCGCTTATTTAGTCGCTGTCAGGGGGATCTAGGAGGGGCAACGATGATTTTATGAGCCCTCCCCTAGCAGGGGTTCGTAGGGAATGCCCCTAAAGCTAAAAATAGATGTAAAATTTCCTTGTAAAATATTGTAATTTCATAGTCAATTTGGGACGTTCATTAGGAAGATGATATGATGGTAGAAGTTATGTTTAATTAAGGGTTTTTCCCCTGGAGGGAAACCCCTTGATTTTTATGAGGGAATTGTATTGCGGCTGTATATATGCATATTTTGATTGAGAAAGAGAGAGGAGACTGTGTGAGAGTGAAGGGGAAATTACATTGGATCTCCTTTAGGTTGTATCTCTTCATTTTGTTGGATAATATAAAAGGAAGGAATGATTGTTTCTCTGTGGACGTAGCCCAAATTGGGTGAACCACATATATCCGTGTCTCTCTTGTTTTATGCGTTTTATTTGTTTGTGTTTTTGCAATATTTTATGTGTTTCATTGCTTTGTAATATATACTTTACTAACAACTGGTATTAGAACCAAATGTCTATTTCCATGATAAAATCATAAGAGAGAAGGGTCCTTGTTCAAGTGGGAGAAATGGCAAAAGATGGTAGGTTTAGGGTTGAGAAATTTAACGACCAAAACTACCATCTATGGAGATGCAGATGGAAGATTATTTTTATAAGAAAGATATGTACCTACCATTGAGCGAAAAAATAGAGAAGCCGATGAGTATGACAAACACAGAATTAGAGATTCTCGACAGAAAGGTACTTGGAACAATATGGATGTGGCTAGCAGCGCCAGTGACCTTTAATATTTCAAAGGAAATGAAAACAGAGGGTTTAATGACAACATTGGCCAAACTATATGAAAAACCCTCAGCCTTAAACAAGGTATTTCGTATGAAGCATTTATTTAATATGAAGATGTCAGCAGATGGATCTATTGCTGATCATTTAAATGAATTTAATACGATTACCAGTTAGTTAAGTTCTATAGAGGTAAATTTTGATTATGAAGTTAGGGCTCTATTATTTCTGTGCTCATTATCAGAAAGTTGGAATGTCTTAGTTATGGCCATTAGTAACTTTGTCTTTGGATCTAGTACTTTAAATTTTGATAATGTTGTCGGTGCCATCCTTAGTGAGGAAATGTGACAAAAACTCTCCAGTGAGACATTAGGTAATGCTTTGACTACAAAGACAAGCGAAAAAAAATGGAAAAAGGAAAGAGCCCAGGATATTGTAGTAGGTCAAGGAAAGGAATATCCAAGTCCATATCGGGGATAATATGTTGGAAATAAGGGAAGAAAGGACACCTGAAGAAAGATTGTAAGTCTTGGAAGGGAAAAGAAGGAGACACACAACAAGAAAACAATCATGAAGCTAATGTGACAGGTGGTGCATTTCAATATGCTTTGATTCTTTCATTAGAAAATATTATTTATGCCTGAGTGGTAGATTCAGGGGCCTCATTCCATGCCACACCTGATAGGAAACATTTTCATGATTATGTTTAATGATATTTTGGACAAGTTCGTTTGGGTGATGATAAACCCTATATATCATTGGAATGGTTACATTTTTCACAAAACAGTAGGATGGAAACCAATGGCTGTTGAAGGAGGTAAGGCATGTTCCAGGTCTGAAAAAAAAAAGGGGGGGGGGGGGGCAGTTGGGAGGTGAAGGCTGTGTAACTAATTTTACGGATAAAACCTGGAAGGTAATTAAAGGAGCCCTGGTAATATCAAAAGGAAAAAAATGTTGGTACATTGTATTTATGCAGTGGTATTTACAATTCTGTTAATTCTTAACCTCCACAGGAGTAGATACAACATTATGGGATCATAGGATTGGGCACATGAGTGAGAAGGGGATGCAAGTATTCCACTCAAGAAATTTGTTGCCAAGTTTGAAGCATGTTGATTTGGATTTCTATGAGAATTGTGTTTATGGAAAACAAAAAAGAGTTAGATTTATCAGAGTTGGGAAAGAAAAGAAGAGTGAAAAATTAGAGCTTGTGCATACATATGTATGGAAACCTGCTCAAGTATCATCTCTCAGTGGCTCTCATTATTATGTTACTTTTATTGATGATGTGACCAGAAAACCCTAGATTTATTATATTTGAAATAAATCTGATGTAATTGATACTTTCAAGAAATGGAAAGCTTGGGTTGAGAATGAGACAAGAAAGAAGTTGTAGTTTCTTAGATAAAATAATGGAGGTGAATAATGTAGCAAAGAGTTTGATAAATATTATTCAGAGCATGGAATTCACAAAGAGAAGAAAGTTCTAGGAACACCACAGGAAAATGGTTTGTCAGAAAGGATGAACAAGACAATCATGGAGCGTGCAAGGTACATGAGATTGCATGTAGGATTGCCTTTATAATTTTGGGAAAATGTTGTAGATACTGCTGTTTATCTAATAAATAAGGGGTATTCAAGTTCCTTGGATGGTGGTATTCCATAGGAGGCATGGATAACTAAAAAGGTAAACTACTCATTTTTAAAGACTTTCAGTTGTGAAGCCTTTGTTCACATTTATAAATAAAATAGAACAAAGCTTGAGGAAAAATCAAAGAAATGTACCTATATTGGATATGGTGTTAATGATTTTGGTTATCAATTATATGATTATGAAAATCACTGTTGAGGCAAATTAATTACCTATCATTTAATTGTCAACCTGGGGGTTTCGTAAAACTTACGAAGTGTGCATGCAATGTATATTCTAGAAATTAACTTTCAATTTAGATCAATCTAACTACAAAACCAAATAACGACAAACTAAATTCACCTATTCTAATTCAACACTCAATTAAAAAGAAATTATAGTACAATTATAGTACAGTGCGTGGAATTGAAATGACATGAAATGAAATCTACTCTAAGGGATCATGTGTGCATTATCAAATCAGAATCCTATGAAATGAATAATCAAAACCACATGACAAGAAATGAAAGAAAAAACAATCATTCTTAACCTTTCACACAGGAAAATATATGAAAGCAAATAAAAACAATTGCTCTTAACTTCTAGATAGGAAAGCAAATAAAAATAATCGCTCTTAACCTCTAGATAGGAAAGCAAATAAAAACAATCACTCTTAACCTCTCACACAGGAAAAGGTATGAAAGAAAATAACCGATCACTCTTAACCTCTCACACAGGAAAAGATATGAAAGCAATAAATCTTAATCTATGAAAGTGATAAACCTTAATCTATGAAAAACAATAAATCTCACACATTATAGGTGGATAATCCAAAAGCATGAGAGATGGCAAGTTGAGAGGCTCCCAATGCAAGCATTACCAATCAAGGTGAACATCACTCATGAGCATGGTGCTAAATCTAAATTCCATTCAAAACATAAGTAATCTTAACTTTCCACCTGAGTATCTCCAACTTTACACATGCCTTTGAAAGGAGAAGGCTCCCTATTTATACAAAAACATAAGAAGCTACCTCATTAATGGAGGTCCATTATTCTCTCCCTAGATCCCTATAAAATATCGTAGAGTTACAACTCAAATAGATAATGATGAGACACATATCATATTTGACATTTATCCAAATCTTCTTCCATATCTTGAAGGGAATTCGAATTTGAGCATTGGATGCCACATAAGGGTGCCTTGGAAGCTTCCAAGAAACCTACACATGTCATGAAACTCAAGCCACTTTTAAGTATTAGCAAGTATATGTCATTTTTCTAAGTTTAAACCATAAATTCACATAAAGTACTAAAAATCATTATGTTTTGGAAAACACAAAGGTAACCCATATAATTATAAAAATGGAGGCTAATGAAAGGTTACATGGTCATGGAGTTGCGACATGTGAGAAAAATGGTGGCGATAAAGGTGAAAGTGGATGATATTTTGAATACATTTTGGAGGCTATACATACCCCCCAACTGATGTTATTGCATGTCCTCATGCAATCTACTGCATTGTTTAATCATGATTTGCTTTTGAATGAGATTGGCTTATATCATATGTCCTTAAACTTTTCATTTGACAATTTCATTTCTTTTTGCAAAGTATTCCTTGTCGTACATTGAATTGCAACATGTTTGGTTGGTTTTTGTGTGAAAACCAAATTTTAATTGGTATTGGTTTTTGTGTTTCAACACCTTGTTTCTTTTTGTTGCAGCAAGATTCATTGAACATATTTAAGAATGCATATTTAAATCAACCATATAATATGCTCATCATTTAGGCTTTGTTTGCAAATCACATAACTTTTGAACCATAATGCAATCATAATTTATTAGGACAAGCATGTTAGGATGAAATGAAGTGATATGGATGTGATAATAAATGGATGTCCCTTGCCCGTGGCACCCCACCCCCTCAACTAAAGGTGTTTACAATTATTTTTTTTTTCAAATGAGAAAGGAAATATGGTGAAGTATTTTCCAAAAATTATAATTTCAGTATTCAATGAATTCTATGATTAAAATCTAGAAAAGAAAATACCTTTACTTACCTAGGAAGTGGAAAAATTGTGCATATGTAGAGAAGTTGTAGCTTCTGCTGGATCATGGAATAGAATGTATAATTTTATTTGCTTCTTGTTTGCATAAATGGTGGATGAGGTGGTGAAAGTGGATTATTTATTTCTTCTGCTAAATCTGTCGTATTTGCTACAAAATGCTGAAATGATATAGCCTTCACTTGCTACAAACCTGATGGTATAATTCTAGTGATGCAAATGAATGTGTTGTTGTCGAGCATGAAGGGAAGTCATTGGATTACCGACCATTGATGAATGCTGTTAACCAATGCGAGGCAAACTCACCATTAATGTCAATGAGTACCAAGGTACCTAAATACATCTTGCAATGTGCGAATAGATGAATTGATGTCGTGCCACTTGCAAGATCTAACGATCAACGGACATTGATGTATTCCCATGATTGTTAGTGAGAGAACTTGTCATTGATGCATACAAGCCTCAAGGTACTAATAAGGACTCTAGCCCTGAACCTAGATAATGTGCTGATGTCGATAGGTCAAGACTTGTTAGAAGGGAGGCCTTAATGAATCCTCCATCATATAACGTGAGTATGAAATGATGATTTTGGAAGGACTATGAATGAAAAAAATTGCAGTGGATCAAGGTTTATTTAATGGAAAGGAAAATGACAAGAGGGTAAACAAGCGAATGGAAAGCAAAAGGGAAAATCAGCATGTAAGCGAGTTGAATGTCTCTATTAATGGGTTAACGAATGGAAATTATGGAAAATGTGAAGGAAACATGTGACTATTTGCAAGGAAAATGGTGATGACAACGCTTAGTGAAAATGCTTGGGTAGCTTGTGAGTTTGGAGAGGAAAAATGATGGCATTTATGGATGATATAAATGGATTCAATTGGTTTATGTTTCTTGAAATTGGTCGTAGAAAACCAACCATGCATAATTGGTTTCCTTCAATTCTCTGATTGCCCTGGAACCTGAAAATAAACATGGCACTAACATTGCAACAACGTAAGTGTGTTCAAAGAGAAGTGATCAATTTCTCTAGGTACATATGAAAAATTTGCATAATTGACAGGTTCATGACATGTTTTCGTTTCAAATAGTTAGTCCAATTTCACAATCATGATAATAAATACAATTTCTAAAAGAAAAAAATTTCCTTAATTTATGTTTGAATCATAGCATTTCATAAAGATAAACAAATATTATTTGCGAATGCTTGAAGATTCTTGCAAAACAATCCTTAATCAAAAGTTCATGAATCAATCTTGTGGATAAAGCACCCTTACAGTTCTTCTTGTTTCCTTCATCATAATTGAAAACATAATCATTAGACAAATCCAATAAATTTTTATCATGATTTTCTGATTAGAATGCATTGTTGACAAGTAGATCATTGAGTTAAATACATAGCTGCAGAATTGTTTTTCAGTTGCAGAATTGTTGGTCAGCTGCAGAATTGTTGGTCAACTGCAGAAGTTGCATAGTTTCTATAGCTAAAATCTTGAACAGACAGTTAAGTACACACAACTATGCATTTTTGTTATGAAAAAATAACCAGTCCAATCTTCAAATTGATCAATACCTCTTCCAGAAAATTTAGCAAATAGAACATTTTTTTTTTTTTTTTTGTAGTTTATTTGTTATTGTTTATTTATATGTGTTTTTTTATTGTTTTTGATTTTGTTATTATTTTTTAATGTTTTCTTTGTATTTTTATTTATTTAGTTTTTTATTGTTTTTATTAATTTTTTAAATGATTTTGTTTTTAACTTCATATATATATATATATATTATATATATTATATATATATATATATATATATATATATATATATATATTATATATATATAATGTCTAGATTTTTTTGATCATTTCTTACAACCCTCTGCTTGTTCTTTTTACTTTTCAATACATGTGGAGATTTGGAATTCAACCATGTCGAGGATCTCAAAATTAACACATTTTTCATGTAATTTGTTTTGAGTGATTCACAAAATCAAGGAAAATTGGATTTGGGGCACCTAGAACAATATAGAAAACAAATAAAAATATCAAAACTTAACAAGTTGCAATAAAAAAATTACCAATACTGGTATCCCTAAAATGTTGGAGGAAGTGCCCGGGGTCAAGGCGAGGGAGGTCACACTCCCAGGGCTGCCAACGCCTTTTTAGAATATCTCTAGCATTTGATTTGCTATTCGATATGCAATTCCATCCTTTGAAGATCTCCTTGCACTGATGATCATAACACGGTTTCAGCCCTGGATCATGAATCCATCAATGAAGCTTCTTTTGTTGATCCTTGTATTAAACCATCACAAAGATTCTTTGGAACTGTATTTCAAATGGCATGTTGGTGGACATCTCCAATATTTTTTTGTTTTTCCACATCTTCCTCCTTTTGCTTTTGCATCTTCACCACTATGACTGGGTAGGGACTATGGTGGGAAAGAAAATCGCTGACGCTTCCAAGGAATGTTCTTGCAAGCATGCCACGTCCATAGCTTCCAATGACAACTATGTCATCTTGTAAAGCTTGCAACCCCTCACAAACCCTTTGTTTTGTTGGCCCTGTCACAACCATACCTTCACATGGAATTTTTGTCTCTTTTGAAGCATATTGCATATATTTCTCAACTAAATGCTCACTATCATTTAGTGCTTGAACGTCATCCTTTTCTGTAAGATCAATTGGTACATAAACTTCTTTCATGTCAAATTATCCCGTTCCTACAAAAATAACTGGAAGCATAGTTGGATGATAAACATGATAAACAATTACTTTATCTGATTCTCTACAGAAATTGTGAAGGGCCTATTTGAAAGCATGAAATACATGTGAAAATCAATTTATTGCAATGACTATCTTTCTAGATACTCATGCTGATTTCAAGGGATCATGCATCCAAGGCAACTCAGGTTGTCGAATAATTGCCACTAGGAAAATGGCATTATGAAATACGTAATCACTGAAATATGATCTACCTCGTCAACAATCTAGCTTCCTGGATCACCTTTTTACATGTTTTTCTTCTGTGGTAGTGAATCCATGGATTTAGGTGTCAGTAAATCACAAATCTAATTTTTCAAACCACCATAGCATCCAAAACCATATCTGCATTTAATTAAAAACCATTTTTCTCATGCAACCTGGCAAATAAGGCTGCAAAGAACCCTAAAAATAACTCAAACGGTTATGAATTTGAGAAAATAGCTCCTGGGTTATATAATTAACCCCTTTCTAAAGAAAACTCACATTTTAGTTTTTTGAAATGTGTTTTCATTTGGCCAGAAATCATGTTTTAAAATGACGTGTCGAAAACTACTACGCATATTTGGCAAATGCTCAGGTAATTACTAGGTCTTGGAATTAAAAAAATGGTTGTTTCTTTTGTGAGAAAATTGCCAATCTCACGCTGCTCTGAAACAAAAAGCTCGACTGTCTCTGTTGGGAAGCAATACATTGAGGAGTTGGAAGATGTTAGGTTGAAACTGTCCAAAGTTCAAGCTTTAGTAGATGCAAGTGAAGCATCAATTCTTTTAGCAGAATCTCGATTTTCATAGTTTTTGAGAGAGATAGATAAAAAGAGCAAGATACTAGAAGAACATGAAAGGCAGGTTACAATTTTAGGAAAATGGGTTGTTGAGTTGACTGAATATCTTAAAACAAGGGAGAATTCCCAGAGGCATCAAAGGGAAGAGGTCCTGAAGCTGGAGCAAGAAATCAAGTTTGCAATTAGCAAAGCTAATTTTCACAAAGAATGTGAACTTGGGAGGATTTTCATGAAGTCTAAATGAAACCTCATATAACACTTTCTTCACAACAATAAAAATGGTTCATCGAATTTGCCTCTTATGATCCATCAATTGAACCACAATCCAGAAAATTATAATAAGAGCATTGTTTATTGTTTTATGTAAAAGATTGGGATTGGGTTTTAAAACAAATATTTGGTGCAAATGCATATTGAATTATAGGCAGAAGTTGAGCTATAGATTATTAGCTAAATATGCAACAATTTAAAGCAAGATCTAATTTTATTTCTTTTTTTAAATAATGAACTTTGGATTTTGATTTTTAAGCTAATGCAATTGAATTTATTTTTTTGCAGGTCACATGAGAACCAGTTATTAATTCGTCAATTCTCTTGGAAAATGAAGATAGTAAAAAGAAAACTGATTTTTTTTTAATTAATAATTTCAAACTTACATTTTCCTTATTAAAAAAAAAAAAAAATCTAACATGACTTTCTTTTATTGAAAGAAATGATTTTTTTGTTGAAAATAATTTTGTGAGGTTAGTGAAAATGTAAGAAAAATAAATAAAATCTAGAAATTTTAAAGCCTAAAAAATTAAAAAATGAAATCAAGAACTTAAAAAAAAAATACAATCAAGCTTGATTTTAGTTTTCCTAACTTATCTACTTGAAAGAAATTATATATATATTTTTTAATGTTTCCAATGGAGCCATTTACGGATTAAACTTTCTAAAATGTTCATATCCAAATTTATGAAATGTACTTGATTATGCATGAGGACATGAAAAATTATTTTAACCTTTAGATTTGCCGCAAGGATCTCTTGAAGAATGGATGAATGCCGTGGTGCAATCACGTTTCGATACCATTCCCCAATGTAGTCCTTGTGCTCCCAAGAATGTTTGATCTACATTCTAGATCCTTTCTCCATATATGGTTAGTATTGTTTTTTTTTTTTTTTTAATGATATGCAACTAAATTATTTATGCATCTACATGCTTTAATCATGCATCTATTTTTTTTTTTTAAATGAACTCTAGACTGAAAGCTAGTTCCTATGCGCACTTCCCCAACATCGGTGCCAAAATGTTGAGGCAAATTAATTACCTATCATTTAATTATCAACCCGGGGATTTTGTTGAGGCAAATTAATTACCTATCATTTAATTATCAACCCGGGGATTTTGTAAAACTTGCGAAGTGTGCATGCACCGTATATGCTGGAAATCAACTTTCAATTTAGATCAATCTAACTACAAAACCAAATAACGACAAACCAAATTCACCTATTCTAATTCAACACTCAATTCAAGAGAAATTATAGTACAATTATAGTACAATGTGCGGAATTGAAATTACATGAAATGAAATCTACTCTAAGGGATCATGTGTGCATTATCAAATCGGGATCCTATGAAATAAATAATCAAAACCACATGATATGAAATGAAAGAAAAAACAATCATTCTTAACCTCTCACAAAGGAAAAAGGTATGATAGCAAATAAAAACAATTTCTCTTAACTTCTAGAGAGGAAAACAAATAAAAACAATCGCTCTTAACCTCTAGGTAGGAAAGAAAATAAAAACAATCACACTTAACCTCTCACACATGAAAATATATGAAGGAAAATAAAATGATCACTCTTAACCTCTCACACAGGAAAAGATATGAAAGCAATAAATCTTAATCTATGAAATCAATAAATATTAATATATGAAAAACAATAAATCTCACACATTATAGATGGTCAATCCAAAAGCATGAGAGATGGCAAGTTGAGAGGCTCTCAGTGCAAGCATTACCAATCAAGGTGAACATCACTCATACGCATGGTGCTAAAACTAAATTCCATTCAAAACATAAGTAATCTTAACTTTCCACCAGAGTATCTCCAACTTTACACATGCCTTTGAAAGGAGAAGGCTCTCCTATTTATACAAAAACATAAGAAGCTACCTCATTAATAAAGGTCCATTATTCTCTCCCTAGATCCCTATAAAATCTCATAGAGTTACAACACAAATAGATAATGATGAGACACATATCCTCTTTGACCTTTATCCAAACCTTCTTCCATATCTTGAAGGGAATTCGAGTTTGAGCATTGGAGGCCAAATAAGGGTGCCTTGGAAGCTTCCAAATGACCTACACATGTTAGGAAACACAAGCCACTTTTAAGTGTTAGCAAGTATATGTCATTTTTTCTAAGTTTTAACCATAAATTCACTTAAAATACTATAAATCATTAGCTTTTGGAAAACACAAAGGTAACCCATATAATTATAAAAATGGAGGCTAATGAAGGTTATATGGTCATGGAGTTGCGACATGTGAGTGAAATGGTGGCGATAAAGGTGAAAGTGGATGATATTTTGAATACATTTTGGAGGCTCTACAATCACAAAATCATGAGGAGTGGAGATGTCATATCCAATGAAGGGATCTTGTATAAGGATCAGATGCAAGAAAAGGGACAGGAAAAAGAAAATAGAGAATAAAAAGTGCTTAACAATCACAAAAAAGTAAAGGTGTCTAAAAATCACAATCATCAACACACACACAACAACAACATGCACCCCAAACACCTAAAAGTGGTGTTAGAAGATCTACCAGGATAAGCAGACTCCCTGAACGATACTCTCCTTTGTTATATTATGTATTGTTGACTGATTTTGGTGAACCAAAATGTTATGAAGAAGCAATGCAGGTAGAAACCAGGAAGAAGTGGGAGCTAGCCATGAAAGAAGAGATGGAATCCTTGGTACATAACTAGAGTTGGGACTTAGTTAGGTTGCCTACAGGTAAAATAACATCGTAGAATAAAGGTATAACGCTAGACTTGTGGTGAAGGGGTTTGAACGAAAGAAAGGTATAGAATTTGATGAAATATTTTCTCTTGTTGTTAAAATGACTTCAATCAGAACTATTTTAAGTCTAGTAGCAAAAAATGATTTGCATCTTGAGAAGTTATATGTAAAGACGACCTTTCTCCACGGGGATTTGGAGGAAGATATATATATGTAGAAGCTGCAAGGGTATGATGTAAAAGGGAAGCAGGAACTAGTGTGCGGGTTGAAGAAGGGCTTGTATGGCCTAAAACAGGTTCCAAGGCAGTGGTTTCTAAAATTTGATAGGTTTATTTCTGAACTAGGCTATACTAGATGTCACTCTGATCATTGTGTTTATCTCAAAAGGCACAATAATGGAAACTATATTATATTTTTATTGTATGTAAATGACATGCTTATTGCGTGGTCTAATATGCAAGAAATAAATGTGCTTAAAGAAAAATTGGCAAATTCATTTGCAATGAAGGATTTGGGTGCTGCAAAACAAATACTTGGTATGAGAATAAATAGAGGCAGGAAAAATCACAAATTAACATTGTCTCAGAGTGAGTACATACAAAAGGTGTTGGAAATATTTAATATGCATAATGAAAAACCAGTTACTACACCTTTGGCTAGCCATTTCAAACTAAGTAGGGAGACGTGTCCCAAGACTCAAGAAGAGATGGATTATATGTCTAAATTTCCATATGCATCAACAATTGGAAGCTTGATGTATGCAATGGTCTACAAAAGGCCTGACATAGCACATGCAATGGGAGTTGTAAGTAGGTACATGAACAATCTAGGAAAAGGACATTGGATGGCAGTGAAATGGATTCTCGGGTATTTGAGAGGTATTTGGTGGTTCAAACATTTCTCTGCAGGGATATGTTGATGCAAATATGACAGGTGATAGAGATAACAAGAGGAGCACCAAAGGGTATGTGTTTACTATAGGTGGAACAACTATCAATTAGGTTTAAAAGATTCAAAGTGTTGTTGCACTTTCAACAATGGAAACAAAGTATGTTGCTAATATAGAGGCTAGTAAAGAAATGATTTGGTTGTAAAGGTTTATAGATGAATTGGGTAAGAAGCAAGAGATGGGAAGGTTATACAGTGACTGCCAGAGGGTCATTCATATTTCAAAGAACTCAACATTTCATTCCAAGACTAAATATATACATCTCAAGTACCATTTCATACGGTTAGTGTTGGAAGATGGACAATTGAAGTTGGGAAAGATACACACTAGCCAGAATCCTGCAGACATGTTAACAAAAGTTGTAACCAGGGAGAAACTGAGCTTCTGCTAAGTTTTGATTGGTCTTCAAGTAGGATGATGAAGATGAGAAACAACTAGGTCCAAAGTGGAAGCATTGTCTAGCAAATGAAGCAATGGCGGAGTTGGAATAATCAATATCAAAGTGGGATATTTTTGGGTGTGGAGCGTGATTATCCTGTTTATTCAAAGGTATCACTGCGTTGAACCCCAGTTTGTAATGGGGTGGAAATGCCACCTGTTTAATGGCCGATAGGGGGGCGATGATAATTTTATGAGCCCCCTTGGTGGGGGTTTGGGGGTAGCGCTCCCGAAGCTAAAAATATATGTAAAATTTCCTTGTAAAATATTGTAATTTCATAGTCAATCTAGGTTGTTCATTAGGCAAATGATTTGACAGTAGAAGTTATGTTAATTTAGGGTTTTCTTCCCTAGAAGGAAACCCCTTGATTTATATGAGGGAATTGTATTCCGACTGTATATATGCGTATTCTGAGTGAGAAATATAAATGAGATTGTGTGAGAGTGAAGGGGAAATTACATCAGATCTGTTGTAGGTTGTATCTCTTCATTTTGTTGGATAATATAAAAGGACTGGTTGTTTCTCCGCAGACGTAGCCCAAATTGGGTGAACCACGTATATTTGTGTCTCTCTTCTATTTTCTGTGTTTGTGTTTCTGCAATATTTTATGCGTTCCATTGTTTTGTAATATATAAATTTCCAACAACATAGAGGATGATGATATTTTGCAACGCAGGCCATGCAACCATGAGTATCCAGACAAATTTCAGTCGCACAAGGAGAAGGTGGCTCACTTAGGTTTTGAGGGTTTGTAGATATGAGAAGAAGAAGATAGGGTTGAAAGAGGCACAAACATGTGTAAGGAAAAATATAATCCAACACAACATCTGTAACTGCCTTCTAGCGCAATATTTTCCATCGATGATCTAATGGTTGAATATTATTCCATCATCTAACAATTAATCCAATGGTGCACGTTGGCATAGAGTGGCGTGGGAGGGGATTTCTTCACAAAGGGAACACCTTACGGCGTGATAAGAATCCTAAACTACATAAAATGAATTTGACATTGAGTGTTTCAAACTAGCAAGTGTGCTAATAAAGAGTAAGAATCACATCTTGAGGTTTTTATCCTAACAGACTTGTGTGCATTGATGAAGACCAAAATGTTACATCAACACACTCATGAAACTATTTTTGCCCATATTATTATTGTTCATCAATAATAGTAATTGTCATTTTTTTAATAAAAAATATAATGATAAACCATACAAAATCAAATAATAATACTCTTAAATTTCTCTACATTTATGGATATTAGTCTTTTGGCTTTTAAATCTACACATATTGCACACATGCTCGACCTTACTTTCTTGAGTATTCTAATTTATGGAAAATCACCAATCTAAAGTCTTATGAAATATGCTTAATTTTATAGGTTAACATATACTTTTTACACATAATCCACACTTTTGTTTTAACATAGATATCTTGAAAATGCATAACTTCCTTATTTAGAATATGTTCTCTGTTCAATGTTCAATTTCCTCAGATGCTCTACTTCTGTATTAGGAATTCATCATTTTCCATATAAGGATGAAACAATATTTTAGGTTGATTGTACTATTCACATTTAAGTTATTTATATTTCTTTGGAAAATGTTTCTCTACGAATTTTCTTTTTTATAATAAAATTTGAAAAATAATTTTAGCCTTTTCTCATGTTCATATTAATTAAAAATATACATTTTACAATTTTATTAAAATACAAACATTTTTACAATTTTATAAAAATATATTAAATTAGTAAACATTGGTTGAGTGCCAACTTTTGAAATTATGTATACTTTTATCTATGTAAACAAGCATACTTCCCTTTATCTATCTATGTAGGCAAATTAGAGTTGAGATCTATGTAGCAAATTTAGAGTGAGATCATTCATTATGATTGACTAATTTTGAATTCTCTTATTCTTATGCAATCAACCACCTCTATATTATTTTAGTATGTCTATATTGAAGAAATTATTTCATTTAGTAAACATTTTTGGGTGAGTGCCAATGTTGAAATTATGTATACTTTTATCTATGTAACAATATGCATACTTCCTTCTATCTATCTATGTAGCAAATTTAGAGTGAGATCATTCATTATGATTGACTAATTTTGAATTCTCTTATTCTTATGCAATCAACCACCTCTATATTATTTTAGTATGTCTATATTGAAGAAATTATTTCATTAGATATGGCATCTTCAAATAGTACATCATTATCCATAAAAATAGGTTTTTCATGATATTTTATTTATTGGATTTTTTGGGAAAGAGAAGCTATATGAATATTCAATGTGTTCAACAATTTTATTTGGAAATGGTTATCTTATCAGATTTAGAGGCTCATAACAATCAATTGAGTCGACATATTATTTCTCTTACAAAAATAAAATAAAATAATAGATATTTATTAATAGTTTAAGCTTTGCAACAAAATAAAATTAAGGGAATAAAGGATTAACATGTAATAGATGAATATTTCACACACTAAAAAATAGTTGTTGGTGGGAAAAAAAGAATTAGAATTTGCTTTTTGAAAATAGGCATTGTTTTAAAATTCCAAGTATTTTTAAATATAAAACTATTAATATAGATATTTTAAAACAAAAATTGTTTAATAATTAAAAAAAGCAAAATGTTATTTTTTATTTTTATATTTATACCAATTTAATAATGCTTTATTAACCACTACAAGTTATTATTAGGGGTGACATATTACATAGTAGGTGGGATGGGACTATATGATCAAATGGAAAAAAGGACATAGTTTAATTTGGGATTTGGGATAATAAAAAAAGCTTGTAATCTTATGAGATTTGGTTCTTTCAAAGAAAAAGAATTCTCAAAAGGCCATAGTAATTAATGACTTAATGATCATTTTATAATTTCTCTCCCGTTAAATTCTTCTCATAAACCTAAAGTTATTACTAATTTTTTAAAGAACCATCTTAGTCATAAGTGAATTTGAGCCTATTGAATTCTTCCACATATCTAAATTCTCATTGTGGAATCCAATAAGAAGGCAAATATGGGGTTTATTTTCCAAAAGGGATTGTTAAGACAAAGGAGGGGATGAGTGGTAAGTAAAGAAATTTCTTGACTTGGACTATGCTAATGAATAACAATAAGTAGTTGTCGACCGACCATAGTATCATCTTTTGCTTCTGATGACATGTAAAGAATTTAAGAAGACTAGGCCACCTCACAACACTCACCCCATCAAGAGGGTGTAAGGGGAAAGAGATCACAAGCACTATTTCCATCCTCAAAGAAACATGCAGGCTACTCCAAAGGGTATTATATGGAATAGTATGATGATTACAACTTCTCTTGCATGTGATATTTCTTCGCCTTCCTCTATTTTATTGATAGTCCTCCACCAATTCATTACCAAGGTTGGTGAAAAATTAAAGGTATGGAATGCCTTTTCTAGTTCTATACCTTTTTCTTTCAAACATAGTTATGGAGTTTGGTAGTGATTGGTCCTTTTCACCAAGGTTAGGGGTAGGCATGGCACGTTGCCACTATTGTAATAAGTATTATGTTCTTTGAGAGCTATGGGGATTGCATAGGGATCTCAAGCAATGTGAAAATTTTGTTGCAAAAGGAAACCTACAATGTGATCTATTTAGCATAGTAATAGAAATGGTGGAAATAGGGGTTCAAGAAGTAGATTTTGGAAACAAATAGAGTTTGAGATCAATGTGTGGTTGAGAAACAAAATACATTAAGGGCTTGAGGGAATGGGAGGAAGAAAAAAACACTTTCATGTCAACTCACACAAGAAAGTAATCGAAAATTTCCTTCCAATTAATATCTCTACAATTTTTGGTAGGCACATCATGGTCCATCCCAAATTTTGTTTAATTTCATCCCTCCCTTCCAAATCTATGGAAATATTGCAGGACTTATCCTTTGGTCTTTTTGGGGCCAGAACAAAGCACTCGATTATTCATTGTTCTTGTCACTCTATGTAATGCAAGCTTACGTAGGGATTGGCTATGCAACCTTGGACATTAAGCCTAGCATGATGCATATGGAAAATGAAGGGCCATAGTTCCAAGTGGAGTGTGACAGTGAAATTCAAGATGGGTATGGAATTTGCTTTTTTCCTTACAATACTTAATGTTTTGTTGATTTTACTTTTTATCAATAGTATTATTAAAGTAATAATAACATGCTAATATATACATGAATGTTGAAGACATGCAAACATTTTTATTGTTTATGGACCCTACTTTTAAACTTTTATCGTTATTTAAGGAAGTTGGTGATTGACTTCGGATTGCTATTTATTTTGACATGCAAGACTCACATTTGAGTCTTTGTCCTTGCTTTCCCATACTGTCCTTGCTTCCCGATTTCCCGTTGAAGAGTTTGTTGCCTCTTCTTTATTACCATCTTGCTGCTCTGCTTTGGAAGGAGGTCCAAATCACGCTATCACAACTTTGCATTTATAAATCCATGCTCGCTTTCCTTCATCTCTTGCTACCCTAATCTTTAACATTTCCTCCCTCCTTTCCTAATGTTGTTTTAGAGTTAAATCTTCTTCTAGGAAAAAAAGATAACCCCTCAAGAGATGCTTCTTGCTTAGAATGATATATTTATCATGCAAGCTAGGAATGATGACTTTTATGGGCCTAGTTCTCTTACCGTTAAACTTACCCACCCTCCATGCTTGTCATATTTGTCCTTTCCATAACAAGTTTCCTTTCCAAAAGTCTCTTGCAAGGTCAAGAGTACATTCATTTTTCGCATAGTCTTTCACCCCTTTAATAATTATGTTTGCTGCCCTATTTTGTCTTTCCTTGCCTTCTCTATCTTGCATGTTGTCAACCTGAATGTTTGTTTCTCCTTCCTTATTAGCAGAATTGCTAATAACTTGAGCCCAAGTTTTGGTAAATTTGGTGGAATCTCCTTTCTTTTCTTCTCTTGCTTTCTCTTCA
>APFE030422217.1:0-16469 GCA_000404065.3 Pinus taeda | reverse complement strand
GGTGTACGCCATGCAAAGGTGTACAAGTTTGCATTCCAGCCCCTTTTGGCATTGAGCAGTAGTACCGACAGCAGAGCTAGCAGTTTTGAGTTGTGTGAGATTTGGCACCGCAGGATGGGCCATATGTATCATGGAGCCTTGAGGACCTTGCAGGAGATCACTACAGGTGTGTCACATTTCAGTATTGATCACTTTGATACTTGCAGAGGATGTGCGATGGGCAAGTTTGCCAAATCCCCTTTTCCTAGCAATGACAGCAGAGCGACTGGGATACTTGATTTGATTCATTCCGATGTGAGCGGTCGGATGTCTCAAGTTTCCTTGAGTGGATATGAGTACTATGTTTTATTCATTGATGATCGCTCCAGGACGACTTGGATTTATTTCTTGAAGACCAAGAGTGAGGTCTTCAAGCGGTTTCAGGAGTTTAGAGCTCTTGTGGAGACATAGATAGGTCGGAAGATCAAGTCCCTGAGGTCGGACAATGGGGGAGAGTACACCCTTGGAGAGTTTGTTGACTGTTGTGCAAAGGCAGGGATTAGGAGGGAGTTCACTGTTCCTTACGACCCCCAACCGAACGGGGTTACGGAGAGGAAGAACAGATCCATCGTAGGGGTTGCCAAAGCCATGTTACATGATCAGCAGTTTCCATTTTTCTTGTGGGCAGAGGGCTACAACACAGCTGTTTATTTGCAGAACAAGAGTCTGCATCATGCCTTGGGGCACATGACTTCGGAGGAGGCTTTTTCTGGGAAGAAGCCTGATATTGCTCATCTTCGTATCTTTGGGTGTATTACATACTCCTACATACCCAAGGAGAAGAGGACCAAACTAGAGCCCACCGCAGAGAAGGGTATCCTTGTGGGCTATAGTGAGACCTCAAAGGCCTTTCGGATTTACATTCCTGCATAGAGGAAAGTTGTTGTTAGGCGAGATGTGAAGTTCAAGGAGGACAGGGCCTTTAAGAGGTCACGGAAATTAGAGTATCTGGATCAGCCAGATCCTCACCAGTAGTTGAGTCAGTCGCAGGGATCCAGTGGGCAGGGATCAAGAGGATCTGGAGGTACATCTATGAAGATGCCAATTCCGTCAGTGAGTAGTGGATTGACGAGCCAGAGGGGTGGTGCTCCAGGCAGCATGCAAAGTAGTCCACAAAGAATTTCACTAGGGAGTCCACTGATGGACAGTTCACATGGTACCTCACCTTCTACAGGTTTAGGTGCAGGCAGGAGGATAGTAGACAGGCAGTCAGGAGTTCAGGCTCCTGGTGATGAGGAGGAGGAGTTTCATTCTCTTATGGGAGAAGCATGCTCAGGGAAGAGGAAGCCCAAGTGGCTTCAGGACACCTTAAGAGATGCCACATCTGTTGCTAAGCCTAAGAGGTCGGTTAGAGAGAGTAGACCACCTGAGAGGTTTTGTAGCTATATGGAAATGGATACCAGCATCCTTGACTCTGAGCCTTCTAGCTATGAGGAGGCAGCTAGCCAGTCGGTCTCGAGAGAGGCCATGCAGGAGGAGTATTCTTCTATCACGAAGAATGATGTTTGGGAGATGGTGCCGAGGCCTGAGGGAAAATCCGTGGTTACTTCTAGATGGCTTTATAAGGTAAAGCATGTTGCAGATGGTAGCATTCAGAAATTCAAAGTGAGGTTTGTGGCTAGAGGGTTTTCCTAGGTAGAGGGAGTTGATTATGAGGAGACCTTCACTCCCGTGGCGTGATATTTTTCAATCCGCTCCATTATATTGATAGTAGTAGAGATGGGTTGGAAAATCCACTAGATGGATGTGAAGACTGCATTTCTCAATAGCTTCATACATGAGGAGATGTACATTGAGCAACCATAGGGCTTTGAGGTGCATGGGAAGGAGTCCCATGTGTGTAGACTGAAGAAGGCCCTTTATGGCCTTAAGCAAGCTCCCAGAGCTTGGTACTCCAGGATAGATACATACTTGTCAGGGATGGGTTTCACAAAGAGTGAGGTAGATCCGAACCTTTACTATATTGTGATAGGGGAGGAGCCTCTCATTCTGGTGTTGTATGTGGATGACTTGATCATTATAGGTGCAGAGAGACTCATAGAGCACTGCAAGAGAGATCTTGTGGCAGAGTTTGAGATGAAGGACATCAGCTTGATGCATTACTTTTTGGGTTTGGAGGTGTGGCAGGAGGAGGGGCATTTCTTCCTGGGTCAGGGGAAGTATATTATCGACATCCTTGGAATATTCCACATGGAGGATTGTAAACCCATGTCGACACCGATGATCACCAATTGGAAGAATATTCATGCTTCGGATTCCAAGTTGGTGGATCCCACATTGTACAGGCAGCTGATTGGTTCCTTGATGTATTTGGTCAACACTAGACTAGATATTTGTTTTGCAGTCAACACGATGAGTCAGTTTATGTGTGAGCATATGAAGGTTCATTGGGTGGCTGCAAAACACATTTTGCGATACTTGCAGGGGATAATGGATTATGGTATGGACTACAGGCAGGGGGATGGAGTGAGATTGGCAGGTTACACTGATTCTGATTGGGCAGGTTGTGCTTCTGATAGGAAGAGCACTTCAGGGTGTTGTTTTGGGTTGGGTTCGGTAGTAGTGTCATGGTTCAGCTGGAAGCAGCAGTTAGTAGCATTGAGTTCAGCGGAAGCAGAGTATATGGAAACCAGTCTAGCTAGTTGTGAGGCCATCTAGTTTCACAAGATGTTGTTTGGCTTATTTGGTTAGCCGTTGAGACCTTCAGTGATTTACTGTGATAATCAGAGTTGCATTAAACTCACAGAGAATCCAGTATTTCATGATAGATCAAAGCATATCGGGATCAAATATCATTTCATCAGAGACTATGTTCAGAAGGGAGCTGTGAAGCTTGAGTACATTCCCACTGATTAGTAGGTTGCAGATATTCTTACTAAAGCCTTACCATGGGGCAAGCATGTCTACTTCAGAGACAAGATGGGTGTGGTGAGGAACACCTTCCTCGGTAAGAAAGAGTGTTGAAATTTGGTACCAGAGGACAAGTGGTTCCCTAAGGCTTTGATCTTTGGCCTAGGGAAAATTGTCCAAAAGAATTTGATTTTTCTCCTAAAGTAAGTTTATAATTTTTATAAAAATAAATCTAATTTGAAAGTGACTTTAAGTGATAAAGTTACAAAAGTCTAATTTTAATGTGACTTTAATAAAGTCAATGTAAAATTAGAAAGGAAAAGTGAATTTGGAAATAAATTACTAAGTGGGTCTTTATTAAAGTGGGGTGAATTAAAAAATAGAAAGTGACATTTAAATGAGCATTTAATCTCAGCCCTTGATCTCAATCTATTTCAGCCATTAGATTTGGGGATCACCCAAACGTCACTTAGGGTTAGATTAAAGGAGGAAAAGGAGGAAAAGGTCATTCATTCCTTCATGAGCAGATTGAGAGAAGGAGAGCAAGAGTGCAAAGGAGATTTCTAGACAGAGAGGAGGAGGAGGCAGCAGCTTGGCACACATTCCAAGGCAGCGCTTTAGCAAATTCGTACAGTTGAGTTAGCACACAGCAAAAGGCAGTATTTGGGCACGGTTTTCAAGGAGGCCGCACAACAGATTTTGAGGAGGTCGTACAACAATTTTGTGGAGGCTGTACAACTATTTTGTGGAGGCCGTACATAAGATTTGGAGGAGGCTATACAACAGTATTGTTGTTTTTTTTTGTTGGTTGCAAGTTTTCTAGTTGGCTGTGAGGCATGGAAGACGAGAAAAGTTGTAAAAGTTTGCTTGCTGATTTTTTCTTTTGCTGAATATTTCGTACTGTAAAAAGCATTTTCAGAAATAAGAATGAGCTCTCGACCTGGTTTTCCCCAAGAGTTGTAGGGGGTTTTTCCAGGGTCACCTTGACCAAAAGTCATCGTGTTTAAATGTGTTTAATGGTTGTTTGTACCTGCTGATTTTTTTATTTCTACATTTTCCAGCATTCTGTAAAATTTCCAGAATTTGTGTTTTTCAGAAAAAATTATTTTTTCAGTTGTTGAATTTATGGACATGGGAAAGGGCATTTAACTATTTTGGAGAAATAAGGTGAAATTGAAAACCAAGGTGGGAAATGAGAAATTTTTGCACATTTCTTAATATTTAATAAGAAGATAAGTCGACTCTCCTATCATGTTGACAATGAGTCTCAGAGGAGCCCCTTCCTTAGTGATCTTAGGAAGTATATATATTCTGGGGTAGGAGGGCTACTCTCAGTGATCTTATTACTGAATGAGTTGACTGAGGTACTAGTCTTTATAGAAAGAGCCACGCTTTTGGAAATATTATTCAAGGGGGCATTACTAAGTTTCCTATAGCTCCCACTGTTCATGAGATGATCCAAAATATTCTTCTTGTAATCCTCTTTATCAAGAATAACCACACTACCATCATTGTCGGCTTTGAGAATAACAATATCCTTGTTATTCTTTAAGGACTTGAGAGCATCGATTTCAAGCATATTGATGTTGTTCTTGAGGGGATTTTCCTTTCTAAGGACAACCACATAGTCTTGTCTGATGATATCTTTAGTGACTTCCGGTAAGTCTCTAATACCATATTTGATGTCACAGATAATATCATTGACCGAGATATTTCTAGCAGCAAGGGAAAAATTCAAACCCTTCTCCAAAAGACTAACGACTCGGTGGTCAAAAACAAAAACTAGAGAGATTCACTACCTTATTGCAAGAGGAAGGAAGAAAATTAGAGCTAAAAATTTTATTCAAACCTAAAGATCTAAAACTATTATTATTATTAGAATTAAAAATATATTCATTAACTCCCTTATTACTATTATCATTATTATTATTAATAACTTCATTATAATAATAGCTTTTTATTAATTCCATCATCATTATCATTTATTATTATTGATATTATTATTATTATTAGGATCTTTTGGTCTCTACATCGCCCTCTATTTAAGCATGTGCCATGATTTGCATCTTCATCTCATTGTGATGATGAACCACACTAGTTGGTTGGAAACACGTTGACAAAATTTTCTCTTATGTGATTTCTACCGAAAAGACTCTTCTTAATGTAATATGGATCACAGAAGCCTGAATTTAGAAAATATTATATGTATTTTACACTAACCATAATATTATTAGAGTAATTGCATAACTTGTTATGATTTTGTTAAATCTTATATATTTGATAGAAGTTTAAATATTTTCAATAATCATTAGGTTACTTTCAAATCATAAATTTATATAATATATTAAACTAAATTGATTATCGAGTCAATATATAATAAATCAAACTAAATTGATTATTAAATTATTTTTTAATAAATCATTTGATATCACATATTTTGCATTTTTAAAAGAAAAACTAATCAATGATAAGTCTAATTCTAACCCTCATCCTATTAGGATTTTTAGATTATTTGTAACTCTTTTGGTGATCAAAAATTTAAATATTTTCTCTATGAGATATTTAAATATTTTAATGGAGCCATCTAACGAAGTGAAGGAATTACCTGGACGGCTAAAAGTGGCTGGAATTTGGGCAAAAAATTTTCAAAAAATATTATAGAAGCAATGCTTGAATCATGTTTTTGATAGTGGAAATAGATTCAGCAGCATCAAAAACGTCTAGGACACCTAAAATTTTGAAGTTTAACAACTATAACTTGGATTTACAAAAATCCTTCCCAGATTTTCTTTAAATACGACCTAAATTTCCATAACTTTCTAGGAAACTCCTCCACCTCATTAGGCTACACGTATTTTAACAACTATTTCGTGACTTCCAACCAAGTATCAAATTGATACTCTTATATTCAAAATCCTCGGAAAGAAAGGTGAAAAATAATGAATAAAATCTAAAATAATTTCTAATTGATATTGGTAATCAATATACTCTAAAAAATGAATACTTGATAAAAAAATACCACCCGTAATTGCTAAGTAGAATGCCCATGATTTTACTATGGTTACCATTACAATGGTGGTTGTTGATGGTTGACCATCGTTTGACTATAGTTAAACGTCACCATCGACTATAAGCACCCATGGTGAACCATGGATGTAACTTACCTCATGCTCGCTCTAACTATTTTTTTTTAATATCGATATAAGCAATTGCCCCAAAAGGTGCAAAGGTACACCGAAGGAATATAAGATTTGAGAAGACCATATGACCACTTACCGGGCCCACTACCAAATACACACACGTAAGGATTGTCAAAATATCCATTGCAAGCATCATGAGTCATTTCTTTGAGTGGAATTAAATTCTCTTATTTTCATCTACCTCCCTACAATTAAACTTTGACAAGTGAGGTGGGTCAACAATACTCATTGCAATGACATGTGATTTTGTCCATTTTCATGTTAAAAGGGTTTGAAGAAAACATGGAAACTAAATCTCGTACACTAGATAATATTTATCTACGATTATTTTGTAAAACTAAATCCTTACCATTCACATATTAATTGTTGATAATATTTTGAATGTTTTCCCTTAAGTCAAATTAGCCTTCTTTTGTTAATGATATAAAATTATTCACTTAGAGTATAACATACATATGTTTGTTTGACTTGAATTATATATATTTTTTGCTCATTCTTGTGAGAAATAAAATCCTCGCTTTGTTGTACTACCAAAATTCTATCTTTGTTGTAGATCATGGTTGAGGCTTGTCTGGCAAGTGGTAGAACATGAATTCATTTATTTAACTCGAATTCTAGAATCTTTTGATGCCTTAGGTAAAATCTTGTTAAATGAAAGATTGAATTTATTCTATTTTTCATTGCGAGAAACATATCTATGGCAGGACTTAGGATGTGTATAAACATATCTATGGCACAATCATTCTCTCCCATTATGTTACTTTTGAATTATCCATTTTATCCTTGGGAATTTTATGATAAGTTTTGGGAAGGTCCACCATGTGGACTTAACCATTAACAACTTTCTTCTAAATAGAAAGAAGTTGGTAATGCTCAAATGCTATTTCTTGATTATTTGCAAATAACTCACTTATTAAATTAATAAAATATAATTTAATTACATAATCAAATAATATCAATCCTAGCTTCTATAGCCATTAAACTCAAACAATAATTCAACAGTCAAATAATAGTCATGTTTCTAAAAAGAAAAACATGGGGTGGCATAATGGCCATCCACTATCATTCAATATAGTTCACTATAGTTTGCCTATGTTCAACCATAACTAAATATACAATAGTCAACCATAGTAAACCAGAGTCAGTAATAGTCAACTTTAGTTATTGTCTTAATATCATATTATAGACTTTATCATACTTATCTTAAAAATATGAATTATTAAATTTTATTAATAAATAATAGCATGGATATTTTCATGTTATTAATTAAGGCAAAGAGCATATTTCTGCTCTTCATGCTTAGGTTACCAACTCGGCAATCCCATAAAAACCAAATCTGTCAGCACAGGTTGTCGTTGTACCTGATTTTCGTGGTTTAGTTTCTGAGAGTTCATCTAATTGAGATCTTCTTTAGTCTTCTCCTTGGGTTCTTCATCATTGTCTACTCCCGGCTGAAATTGCATCATACGATGTGATGACTTCTTCTGACTTCGATACCCCTTGCCTTTGCTCCTCCCTCAATTCGACCCCAGTGTTTAGGATTGGTACCATTCCTTGGGTCATGCCCAATACCCCTTGCTCGGTTCCGTCATCTATTCCCTCTACTAATTCTCGATCTCCTCCCTCCTCTTCACATCGATGCAGTGGAGTCACCTACCCTTCCTCATCACCCTCCCCTCGCCCAGTTGATAATTCTAATCCGGGTCTCTTGCTTACGCCGCAGTGGAAGCTGATCCAATTTCACTGAATGGATCTAAAAGATTGACTTGCTCCCATCTCTCCTTTGATCAGTGCCCTCCTATTTTGGCCAATCTACCCCTCATTATTCTCTATCTATCCTCCAACCAACATCTTACTATCTCGACCTCTCCTCATCTTCCCTCGGCCTTTCCTGTTCTTTCCTCACCTTTAAGTGATGGGTCGTTGGTTGACTCGGCGTTCCCAATTATTGGGGTTTCTAATTCGCTCTCGTCTTTCAACTTTCTTCTGTTGATAATTATAATAGCTATTTCTATATTAATAAAACAAATAATAATAATAATAATAACAATGAATTTAATAATAATAATAATAATAATAATATATTTATAATAATGAATTTAATAATAATAATAAATAATTTAATAATGATAATAGTTATAAAAAAAATTTGATGTTATTAGTAACAATATAATGAAAACCATCATCATAATAATAATAATAATAATATTGATAGTATTACTCCTTCTTCTATTTCTTTAGAGAATATTTCTAATGATAAAAAGGCTTCGTATTCAAGTAATAAGGTTGTTAATTTTTCCAATTTTTCTTTTGATTCCCATGTTTTTAGTCTTTTAGAAAAAGGTTTAAACTTTGTTGTAGCTCCTAGAAAATTTCCTGTGAATGACATCATTTGTGACATTGAATTCGGGATTCGAGATTTACCTGATTCCACTAAAGATGTTATTAGGCAGGATTGTGCGGTTATCCTTAGGAAGGAAAAACCCCATAGGAGCAACCTTAGCAAGCATGAGTTTGAAGCTCTCAAGTCCATGAATAATAACAAGGACATTGTTGTTCTGAAAGCTGACAAAGGGGGTGCAACTGTCATTCTTAACAAAGAGGATTACCGGAAAAAAATGCTAGATCACCTTTGCAATAGCGGAAGCTACAAAAAGCTTACTAAAAACCCCCTAAAAAAGGTTTCTAAAACTATTTCTCTAGCCATAAAATCGAGTAGCACTGTTAGGTCCCTTAGTAAGAAGCTTATCGAAGGCAACCCTCTCATTCCTAGAATCTATGGTTTCCCCAAGATCCATAAGGAGGGGGTCACTCTTAGCCCCATTGTCAATACTATTGGTGGGCCAACTTATATTTTAGCAAAATTCCTTACTAACAAGCTCAAACCTCTCGTTGGCAAGTTTGAATCCTTCGTTAAAGATTCATATTCGTTCGCTAATGAGTTACAGGATTTTAGATTTGACCGTGAGTATCAGCTGGTGAGTTTTGATGTGGTATCCTTATTCACTAATATCCCCATCAATGAGGTCATTGATGTTATCAATCACATCACTGATCCCGATGCTTCCTTTTTAGTTAAAATTTGTCTCACCTCTACTTTCTTTAATTTTGAGGGTGAATTCTATGAGCAAACCTGCGTTGTGTCTATTGGTTCTACCCTTCCCACTATTGTGGCCAATCTCTTCATGGAAGATTTTGAATCTAGAACCTTGACTTCTGCTCTTTACAAACCTAAACTTTGGAAAAGGTTTGTGGATGACACTTGTGTCGTCCGGTCTCACGGTAAAGAAAAGTTGGAGCTATTTTACCATCAACTTAATAGTCAATCGAGTTACATAAAATTCACCATGGAATTTAAAATTGATAGTAGCCACCTTTTCTTGATGTTCTTATCTCGAAGAAAGCTGACGGTTCTTTTTCTCATCAAGTTTTTCATAAGAAAACTCACACTGAGCAGTATCTCCATTCTAGTTCTCATCACTTTCCTACTCAAAATCTAGGCGTTCTCAACACCTTAGCCACTCGAGCGTCATGGGTTTCTAAAAATAATCACCTGGAAGATGAGAAAACCCACCTCCTTAAAGCTTTTAATAAGAATGGTTACAGTAGGTCTCAAGGCCTTAGGGATTTTCTAAATGCTGAAAAAGGTCCTAAGAGGAAGATTAATCCCAAGGATTGGTCTTCTGGAGTTCATCTTCCATTTATTCAAGGGATCACAGATAAAATCACTAGGGTCTTGAAGAAACATAAGGTTAATTCTTCTTTTAGACCCCTTAACACTATTCAGAGTTCTCTTCATTCTGTTAAGGACCCGATTAACCCTAAGGACGGGAAGGGTGTTTACATCATTCCTTGTTATTGTGGAACTCCTTATGTTGGGGAGACTGCATGATCAATAAACCAAAAGATTTGTGAACATGATGCCATCATCAAACATCATAGGTCTTGCTCCTCTGCTATGGCAAAGCATGTAGAAAAAACAATCATAACATCTACATCGAGGAGGCTAGGTTCATTGCGAGGATCAACCATTTTCTTCTTCGTAAATTTAGGGAGTCCTTAGAAATTCAAAAGAGGCATATTAATTTAAATCAGGATGATGGTTTGAGTATCAACAGATGTTGGATTCTCGTGCTTTCTTCCTAAACATTTGTTTATTTATTTAATCATTTTAATATTATTATTGCCCTAAACGATTTGATTTTTACTTTTTAATATTATATTTATTTTTATAATATTATTATCCACCTATTATTTATTTTGTAAAATTATACACACACACACACATATATATACTATTACTATTATTATTATTATTATTTATATATTTGGGGATATGAATAGGTTAAAACCATTAATTTTAATATTTTTGGAATAATATATATAATAATAGGGTGATAAGGGGTTATAAAATGTTTTAATAAAAATTAATTAATTTATTAAGTCAACATATTTATAATATATTTTATCAAAAATTTTTTTTTTCTAAAAATTATTTAATTAGATTCCTACAAAAAAATAAAAAATAAATAAAATAATTTTTTTTTTGGTCAAATCTGTGACTTATTTTTTCCCTTAGTCAAACTAGGTGTTAGTCGATAACGGCTAGTTAGCAACTCTCTACATCTATTTATTACATTACCTGGATCTCATTCCTCATCTTGTCCTGAAGATGAACCACACTAGCTCATTCGAAACATGTTGACGAGAATATCTCTTATGTGATTTTTTCTGAAAGATATTGTTAAAAACATTATTATTATTAAATCTTAAATTTTATGAATAAAGTAATTAATAATGACTATTAAAATATAAATTTCAATAAAAATTTTAAATTCAATAATTATTAAATATTTTTTAAATATAATTATTATTTTATTTATTATAGATGGATCTTAATAAACATTATTAAATATTAATTAATTATGATAAATTAAAAAAAATTGATTATTAAATCAATATATAACATATTAACTTAAATTGGCATGGTAATTTGATTATTAAATTATTTTTTAATAAATCAATTGATATGATATATTTTGCATTGTTTAATAGTGTTTAGATGTAGATATATAACTTAAACTATATACCAAAATGAAAGTTCAATTCTTATACATGGTACATAGTATGGAACCATATTGAGAGGTTAAGAGTATACTAGATTTTAGGCCTCGATATAAAGAGTTAGAATAAGTGTGTAATTCACATCATTGATTGATCATTAATGCTACCACGAATTATCGACATCACAGCTATTGTAAACGCCCTACGATTATTGGGCATTAGGGTTTTAGGGTCTAAGTTTAGGCTTTAACAATATGTTTTAATATTAGGTTTCAGGTTTATGTCTAGAGGTGTTAGCTTTCAATATTAGCTTTTAGGTTTTACATTTTAATATTGGGTTTAATAGTATTAAAATTTATATTATTAAATGTTTTCAAATCTTGATAGTGACCGACCAAGGATGACCTTAGTTGACTAAGGTTTACAATGTTTGAATTTGGTCAACCATGGTTGACTATAATTGAATATGGTTGACCGTGGTTTATACTATGCTTAAACATGTGTAACATTTTTAAAACATCCTTGACTATTTTTTACTATGGTTAATGATTCTTTGGCTATGATTGACCATGGTTGATTGACAATGGTCTTCCATGCTCACCCTTTTTAAACATCATTGACTATGCATGACTATGTTTAACAATAGTTTGACTATGGTTGACCATGGTTGACTATAGTTTCCCATGTTCACCATGTTTAAACATCACTAACTATGTTTTGACAATGAATGACCATGGTTAATGATTGTATGACTATGGTTGTCCATGCTTTTAATATGGTTAATCTTGATTGTCTATAGTTGAACATGGTTTTACTTTCACTAACCATCTTTTGACCATGGTTTTATCATGTTCAACCATATTGTAATATCAATGATTATAGATGATCATGTATTGAATGTGGTTTGACTATGATTTCCCAACTCTTAATTATAGTTTGTTTATGAATGCTTATGTTTAACAATTTTTTAACTATGATTGACAATGGTTGACTGTAACTGTCCATGTCCACCATGTTTAAATATGACTATGGTTAACCATTGTATGGCTATGGTTGGCCATGTTTTGAAAACGATTAATCATGACTCACTATGGTTCAACATGGTTTTACTATGATTGACCATCATTTGATCATGGTTTTCCGGTGTTCAACCATAGTTGAATATGATTGACTATAGCATACCGTGTATTAAATGTGGTTTGACAATGGTTGACCATATTTTGAATATGGTTTGCCTATATTTGACGATGCTTTGATTATGGTTACCATTGCAATGGTGGTTGTTCATGGATAGACATGGTTTGACTGTGATTAACCATGGTTTGACGATGGTTAACCCTAACCATCCACTATATGCCTCCATGGTCAACCATGGTCGTCCCCTATTGTTCAATATAATTTACCATGGTTTTCCTATGTTCAACGATAGTTGAATATACAATAGTCAACCATAGCGAACCATAATCAATAATATTCAATCATAGTTAACATGTATTAATGTCTAGATTAATTTATAGTTAAGGAGTTATAAATGTGTCATTAACATTATATTAAATTCTTATTACTCGTATTTAAATGTTATAGTAGTGTTATTAATGTTACATCAATGTGTTAATAGATATATATATATATGTATTAATATATATATATATATATATATAGACACACACACACATATAATACATGTCTTAATATTATATTAACTTCATTAATTAAATATAATATTAAATTTTATATATTACTAATGTATTAAGTTAATATTGTATGAATAAACTAATTATTAATTAATTACTATGGCTATATTTGTTAATGAAGATTTGAATGTTAATAATAAACCTTGATTACCCTCATCAACTTTATATTATGAAGTGCTTATTCATGACACTATTGAGATTCATTATCCTCAACTACTATCGCGAATCCCAACAGTGTTGCCTTTATTGCACCAGAAATACATTTATCAATCTCGCCTTTATTGTGTCAAAAATGCATTTATCAATCTATTCTTGTCATGGAAGAAAAATTAGAATTGTGTGATCTACCTCCTCTTGTTTTGAGTAACTGAGAGTGATTGGGACTTCTCCATCTACACAAAATTTAGATTCAGCCAACCAAAATCACGTTGCTATGTGTGTTTATTGTTTTGTATAAACTAGAGTGATTGTCCATCTACAAACATCCACTTGGTCATAGGAGGCAAAATCACCATCAAACATTGTTTGGGTAGAATATGGAAGAAGAATGGTCGTGTATTCAAAAACCTACCAATCGAATATGGAAGTGGGGTAACACTAATTAACTATCCACTTGAAAATGAGTTCACATTCTACAGCTGACCAATATTACTTACTTTTAGGGATATAGTTCAAATTTATTTACTCTTGTAAAACAATGTTGACAACATACAAAAATACTACACAAAGAAGAAACATACATGAAGAACATGGCAGAATTACGAGATGACCTCTTCCTAATTACACATCAAATAAGAGTAAAAAAGCCTTGGCTATAGTTAGAGATGAATTGAGGAATGAAGCACATCTAAAAATGCCTCTTCAATATGATTCTACTTCATGAATAGGGCCATACAGCATTTATGAATTTCCATCCGGAGTAGAAGGAAAGGAAAACAATTGCAACTTGTAGCAGTAACATAAATAAAATAAAAAAACAAAATAGACTCACAACAGAGAACAATTTATCACACAACAAAGAAGAATTTCTCTAATACTACTATAAGTGTTGCTTCAACATTTAGGGGCTGAATCTGTTCCATTAGATTTTCTTTTGACTTTTCTTCACCACCTTCATATGTAGGGTTTGTTAGGTGACTTCTTTTGTTTAATGAGAATCCTAATACCCAAACCTAAATATAATTTTAGGTATTCATAATATCTTTGGACATCAAAAAGCATGACAAACAATTCATGCTAAATTTGATCTTATCCCTTATCGTTAAAGATATTTTAATATATTTCATAAAAACCTATAAGATAACTGATTCTAAATTAATCATTTATAGCGTTCCCTTGTAATAGTTTATGGTGGCCATTTAGAATTATATACGAATTCAATTTGCAAATAATATTGTCATAGGTCATCAACCCTAGGATTTGGTCCCACCTTTGGAGTTGAATCGACAATACAACCTTTGATCTTGTTACAAAATCACCCATATTTATAATTTTTTCTAGAATAACACCATTCCTATGTTTCCAACAACACAAAATTAGTTGAAGAACATCATAGAACTTTAGGATTTGCAGGAAAAAGAAAACTCTTACTTTTATAGAAAAATATCCGAAAGTGTCGAGTATAACTGATCCACCACCACGATAATAAGCTTAAGATAATCCAATGAGGTAAAAAAAATGTTGTACACATTCAGTGACAACAACGACAAAAATCAAAGCCAATGACGAGGCCTTGTGTTCAAGGTTGGCCAAAAACACAAAAACAAGTAAGCAATTGATAGCAGTAGGGAAATCCATCTTGTAGGTTTCCATGAATCTCTCAACGCTTGGGACTGTATCTTCAAGAGAATTCGTTAGGGTTTTAAATTGTGCAATCAACTTTGTGCATTCTGGTTTATAATATTTTGAGAAAATTACGTCACAAACACATGCCTTCTCCATTTTCTCTATGATTCTGATGATTGCAAGGAGCTCTATGAAAATTATCATACATTTCACACTCTTGTTATCCAACAATAATTTCACCTCCTAAGAATAGACATGATACCTGGCCAAGGCCGAGCATAGTGATAGAATCCTACAACAAATCAAGAGTTGAGCCCATGGCCTCCCTCTAGGTAGGACCTAATAGTTGAAAAACCTTAGTAAAGGAGTGAAATGGGGTTGAAGAGTGGTTGTCGGCTCATTTAGGGTTGTCTAAGGGAGGCATAGGAACGTTGGCCTCATGCAAAATTCTCCCATGCATGAAGTCCACTGTAGCCATTCCATTCCAACCAACAATTTATCTCATAAAAAATTAATTTGTTCCCAAATCGAAACCTTTTTCGTGGAATTGGCCCAGGATGGCATGCTATAAATTCTCTTTCAATAAGTTAATGTAGAGAAATTGAAAGGAAAATATTGGTGACCACCACTAGAGGATGTTTTGAATATATAACAAGTCTATTTGGGGTTTGATATTGTTTTGCGTGTGGTAGTCAATTGTCTACAAGTGAATATTAATATTTTTTACATAATTGAGTGCGGTAGTCAAATTTTTACAGGTGACTACAAAAACTATTTACATAATTTTATTTGTTAGGCCAATTGAAAAGGTTTGTGACAATTCAAAAGCAATTTCCTCACAATACTTTATAGAATTCGAATTTTATGTGGCCACATATTGACTTGCTCCTCCAAGTGATATAACATTTTATATTGCTTGCGGTCCAAGCTCTCTTTATTTGTAGTCAAAGCATTTAATTATCATCATTAAGTAACAAGATAATGACTCGATGACTGTTTTGTCTAATAGAAGTTTTCATGTGATTGAAAAGTTTTGATAAAAGTCTAGAAGAACGACAATTTTCTAGGAGGCCAAGGCATGATAATCACTATGTGATCTCAAAGGCATTATGACAATCACCATGTGAGGTGGATTGTTAATCACCATATGGTGAAAACTTAAACATGATAATTTCCATGTGAGGTGGATTGTTAGAAAAATGATCGACATAAGAGTCCCACAAATAAAAATTATGTTTGACCTTTAAGATTGAGACTATGCAAGTTGAATAAGGATGTCTATAATTTCTTTTCCAGCTAGTATATATTGATTTTAACCATTCATTTAATATAATAACACTAAATTGAAGATCAAATTAAAAAGTTAAATGTATCTTATGACTTTTAAATTTTGAAATTGAGATGAATTTATGCAAAGTATTTTCATATCTTTATTTAAATTTGAAAATTATTAAATTGTTCTGAAAAAGTTATATAATTTTTTAATTATAGATTTTATCTTTATTTTAATTTTAGTTTATTTTAATTTTAAGCTAGAGTAATGTCAAAGTGGTTTAATATTAAGTTTTTTGGATGTGATTTAAAATAAAATTGTATTCTTAAAAAGTTATATATAGGAGATTTATTATGATGCGGGGGCATATTCTCCCAAATCAACATTGTTGATTGGATTTTAGAGGGGTCTTGACATTTCTTCAAGGAAATGATTTTGTTGCAAACATTGTAGTTTTCTAGAAGAGTCTAGATGATGATTTATTAAGTAATGTAATGCTAGTATTATTATAATTGATAAACCTTGGAATTTACGAATAAATAATTGATAAACCTTAAATCTTAT
>APFE030422213.1:0-19167 GCA_000404065.3 Pinus taeda | reverse complement strand
CCATGATTTCCAACATGTACGTGCCTTTACTCTTATTAACCCGCGTGTATACGCGTACGCCCATTCGGCTTCGCTAACCCGCATATATATGCCCTTTCTTCACGGTCAACCTGCGTATATCTCTATGTTTACTTGCTGCACTGTGATCTGTCCTCTGAGTGAGTTGCCATCAAGGACAACACCTGAATAATAATGCCAACACTTTCCCCTTTATGCAATGAACTAGATCCATTTGATGAATATGAACTTTAATATTCATTCCCCCAATCAGGAACCCCACTTAGACATTCATAAACTCCCTTTAATAGACTATTTTTCAAACATTGGCACAAATGCATTTTAATTTCTTGGGCATGATAAGTATCATTTTAGACATGGAAATAATTTACAAGTTTCTCTTCATGTCTCTATCTTTCTAATGAGCTAATGTTTTCTAAATTTAGACATTGGGAATTGAATATATGTGATGGGCCTTCAAAATAGACACAAATTAAGGCCCATCTACCCTTTATTACTCACGTTAAGACTATATTAAACCTCTCCTTCTGCACTTAATAATGTTTTTTTAGCTTTATTATGTTCATAGGAAGGTTTAGCGATAATTGCATAATATGTGCCTAATTTTATTTATTTTTGTACAATATTGTTAGAATATTGGGTAAATTATGAATATTTGGAGGAGGAGATAATCTAGGGACTTTCTCCATGCTATAGGTGGACCTTGATTGGATAGTAAATGAACCAAATATCATTAAATTATTGACAAATTCTGGAGCTCCAGTAATTGAGAAAATCTAGGAATGTGTTCCCTGTCATTTAATGAAAATTCCTAGTGCTGGTAACCAAATCCACTATTTGAGGTAGTTTGGAGTGGAAATCTTCCTCCTTTCAAGGAGAATGCTTCCCGATCAATTTGTATAAGTACCAGTTCAAATTTTTCTCTAGGGACATGTATTTCTTAGTCTTCTTGTGGAGAAAACTTGTTATTTAACAACTTCACATTCATTTCTAGCAGGGATGTACTTGGATTGATTCAAATAATGAAGTTTGGTGCCATTTTTAGCTTCTACATCTTGGTTTCCTTCATAGGACTCTAAGTATCCTAAGGTTTTTCCATCCCAGGAGCCTCATAGCCCTCTTGTATAATTTATTTATTTCCTTTGAATGCCTTTTTCAATCACATCTCTTATTTATGTGCTTACTATTCATGCTTATTTTCTTGTACGCTACATTGGTTAAATGATTGATGTGAGTTGTTTTGTAGGTTATTTATAGAGTCACAAAAATAGTGCATCCTTAGAAAAAAAAATCATCTTCAACATTGAGCTACCTCCATTGGTTCACTAGTTCACAAACCTAGAATGTATGGAAGTCCCTTATAGCAAAATAGTAGTAACTTTTTTCTATTTTCTAGAACATGTTAATGAACTTCATTTGAGTTGATTACATTTGCATTAGGTGATAAAAAAAATAAAGTTAATAAAAAAAAATTACCCCATAGCATTTTCACTTCCTTAGGCTAGGCATTTGGTAGGTTAATTAACTCATTAATTTCTGAATTTGAAGATTTTAGAATAGTAAGTTTCTGTTATTTTTTAGCACATATTAACAGGTATATTTTGGAGTGATTCCACTTGGAATGGAGTCCTAAGGCATCATACTTAATAAATAAAAAAATCCCACCCCATTTTCATTTTATTTATTTGGTCATTCGGCAATTTATCTCCTCCTGTAGGAAAACAAGGCCTCATGTAGCAAAATAGACCCCCTGTAGAACTCTTGTAGCATGTGTCAACTTGACCATATTTCCTCCAAAATATTGGTTTTTGTAGCTTAGTCTTGAATAATGACCTCTAGGATTTTAATCCATTGCAATTCACCTCTACTGTTATGGTTAGTGGACAAATTCATGACTTGAATAGCATAATGATGATTACTTCAAGAAGTAACTTATGAACTCTATTGAAAAAATAAATATTGAATGCAGTGATTGAAGAATGATTTCATGATTAAGTTTTATTTCATACATCTTAAGCTAGGGTTTCCATTTCCATCACTGATATTTCTATTGCATAGACTAGGTTTCCTTTTGATGCAACAATTACATTTTTCAAATAAAATAGCATTTATGTTCATGAAACTAGGTTAATCTTTACATTTATTAAAACTATAGTAAAATTTTGATTCCTTCAAATAGATAAGAATTTAGATTTCTACAACTATTTTAGGTTAGATTTTATGACATTCACTTCATTGTATCAGATCAACGAAAAAAGAACACATTACATGTTGCACATACAGTGCCAACACCTCTTAAGTTTGTACAAACCCCAGGTTGATAATTTAAGTTGGTAGCCTTGGGAGTTGCAGCATTATTGTTGCAATAATGGGGCTCATCACGTTTTGGCACCGCTGTCAGGGAGGTGTCAAACTATGCATTTGTTTTCTTCCATAGTTGATTCATTTCTTTTATTTTCTGCAAGAACAAAAATTTGATTAGGCATATTTCATTTCAAAGATAGAAAAATTTCATTTCATTAACATTCTTATTCAAAACAAATTATAGAAAAAATATTTCTCCAACACCAAAGCCCCCCCCGACATTTGAACACGTGCTATAGTAAGAACCATATCACTATCCATTTTTGCAAGTAGAATAAGAGGTGGCAGAGAAGGTAGAAGAAATGGATGGAGATTATGACAATAAGGAAGATTCTCTTGGATTTCCCATTCAAGATATTGATAGCAGTGTTCATATGAAGAAAATTCTCCATCTTTCTTTATCAACTTCTATTGTATGGGGTCAGAGGATCTGGAAACCTTTCTCTTTGAATTTTAAATCCTTTGTATATCTTATGGTTAGTTATTAAACACTCAAAAATTGAGATTGTTTCCGGAAAAATTGAAGGATAGAGCTCTTAAATGGTTCATGAGTTTAGGGACTAATTCAATAAGGTCATGGAATGATAAGCAAAATATATTTGTAGAAAAATTTAAATATCATGATCTTAAAGAATAAATATTTAAAATGACCCAAAACGAAGATGGGAACCTTGAGGATCTAATAGAGAGATTCATGTATAATTTTAAGAGGGAAAAATTGCATCATTTAGGATTTGACACACTAAAAACCCTCTTACTTAGAATAATTAGGGATGAGTGGATTGATCTCCTTGATCTCATGAGTAGAGGTGATATATACCAATTATCATTCGAAGAAATTTGTGAAACATGCAAGCGCATATTAAGAGGAAGGACAAGAGTATGTAAATAAACATGAAGATCAGTAAGTCAAGCTAAACATAGAAATTTTCTTAGTAACTTTAAAACATAAATTCTTAGCAATATAAGCGAATAAGTAGAAATTCTAAGAATGAAAAATGAGAAAACAAAAATGCTAATATTTGTGTTATCCATGCAGAATCACATGCTACTAAATATAGCCCATCATTACCAAGGCTGGAGGAAGTTTACCAAGAGGACAATGGAGCAGTCAATCACCAAAATAACTATGTTATGTAGATCCAAGAAGACCACGACATCATAGTAAACCTGATATGATGAAAGAACCTATTTCATAATGTCAAGGTTATGCACATCCATCTCAAAGTAATTGGAGCACACCCTTTCCTTGGAAACCTTTTCCATATCAACCCAAAAACCAGTATCCACAACAAGGTTAGCAAGAACCTTATGCAAGAGATCCACAATATCCTCATTCTTTTCTCCAATATCCTCCATACCCAACTCCACTCTATCCTTACCATCCACCTCCACCACAACAACAACCCCAACCACATCCATCTCAAATATCCACTCCCACTCAACTACTCATACAACCATTTATGAACACAAACAATCTAGTAACTCAGCGCACTTACAATGTTGAGGCACAAAACTTCCAAAAAACTCCTCTTGATCTAAATGATATTCATCTTAGCTCAATAAAATTATTGCAAGAAAGAGATCTTCCAGTTGTCATTGAAAAACAACATCTAGAAGAAGAATTTCCAAAATAATCATGTATCACATTTTATGGAGAGAAACCATTGGAGCCTGAGATTGAAGAGTTTATGTTATGCTTACCATCAAATCATTTATGTGTGCAAGGGACTAATCGGAAAGAAATATAATATTTCAATGCCACAGAAAAAGAAGACATGAAGAATGATCGAGATGAGCAAGAAAACCAAAGAAATCAAAGCTATATTGAGGTTTGGTTCCAAAAAATCAACAAGATGGACCTTTACTCTCTTCTTCAAAAATGCATGATATCATCAAAGTCAAAGTGTTTGGTCTCTAATATTTAGGTACATGTCAAAGCATATGCTTCAGGCCTACACATGAGTTTATCTATCATATTGATATGCACATGACTCCATTGGAAGTATTCCTACACTTGAAAGAGATTTTGTTTTGTTCAAGTAGAGTATGATAAAAATAATATATAAAATATAAAAAGCGAAAAAAGAAGAGAAAAGTGAAAAAATAAAATCTCAGGTGAAAACATCCTTTGATGCACCTGATATTGGCTCAATGCTTGAAAACCTCCATGAGGTTATAAATGGGTTGGAAAAAAAAAGTAAAAGAAATAAGATCCTAGGTGAAAACCTCTTATGAGATGCCTAGGAAGACCTACTAGTTGAAAACCTCATTGAGGCAGTTAATAGGGCTAAATAAAATAATGAAAAGAAAAAGAAAACAAAAAAAAAGGAAAAAATATGAAATAAAAAATATTTGTTCTTCTAGTTTCATGTATGTACTTTCATGCAGGTACTCCTCTAGCTGCATAAGGAAAAGAAACAAGTCAGTGCCACAAAAAGAGAAAAATAAAGAAATGAGTAATGAAGTAAGAAAAAAGTAAAAACCAACCAACCTTGGGCTTCTTACCTTTTGTGAAAACTGCTCAAGAAGGACCAAGGACATGTCAATCCATCACCATGACCCATTTCCATGACATTTCCCATCATTCCCATGTATTTCCCACTCATTTTCTTCGTTGTCCTAAACTGCTACAACAGGGTTTATTTTTGCTACAGAAGGCCAAAATACACAGGGAATAATTTTTTTTTTACCATATCTTGAAAACCAAGTATCCATTGGATGATTTCTTTCATGGGGAGATGCATATGCATGATGGTAACATGTTTATGAAATTTCAGAAAATTCCCCTGCACAGTTTTCGCGAAATTGGCCTCGATCACCCACAACCATTTTTATTTTTTCTTAAGATTCATGCATCCATTGACCAATATTATTTATGGGGAGGTGAATAAGGATGATGGAAACATGCTACAAAAATTATGTCAATCAAGTGTGCCATTCAAGAGAGATGGATAAAAAAAAAATTGCTAAAAGAGATTGTCCTAAAATGCTACAAGAGGGACCAAATTTTCTACAGGACTATGATCGGCACAAAGAGATGGGTCATATCCTATGCTTTTCTTTGGGGAATGGATAAATAATTCTACCACACCTCCATCATCCACCCTCCACACCATTTAGTCCTTTTCCATTCAAAAATTCATCTTTATCCATGAAAAAAAACCCATTTTCACCCTTCTGCCACAATTTTCACCACAATCCAAAGCAATTGGAAGCACTAGAATGAATAATTGACCAACATTAAGCATTGAAGGACCATATTCTTGATCTTGGAAAGCCACACAAATTTTTTAGGGCTGCTACAGGGTCATTGTTCACCTTCCACAACAACATTTGATCCATCTTCTGAAGAACATGTATTGTCAAGCACATTTCAAGAGAATAAATTTATGAGAAATGCTAATGCATGGAGTAACAAGAATAAGAAGATGAAACCTAAAGAAGCCAAAATTTCAGCCATTATATTTTTTCAATAAAAATAGGAAACCATCAAAGGATCATCACTAGTAGCTTTAGAACCACCATAGGCAGCTTCAACAGTCATATCAACAACCTCAATATCACCTGCAACAATACATCAAGGGTAAGGCCCAGGTATGAAATCGTCAAAACCTCTCCAATAGACTTATTTTAGCTCAAAAAAATGTTATAAATTTATGAAGGGAAAGGTTTTTTATAGCTAAACTTAGTAGCAGAGAAGCCTCAGCCTTATCTATTAGTTAACTTCAATTTTCGACCAACATACCCACACGTGTGGAAGAGGAACATGACAAAAGTGAAAAGGACTTGAGAAATTGGGTTATTATCATTTAGTGATGATGGATGACAAGGATTTAGAAGGGGTAAGTTTGGGCCAACTCAATTAACTCAAAGCGCGTTGAGTTTATTTTGCATCCAATAAAAAAAAGGAGAAAAATTTGAAAAAGGAAAAAATAATGAAAAAAAATCAATATAAAAATAAAAATAAAAGAACATAAAGGTGGATCCACCACCTCTTAACATGCAAGGAATAACTACTACATGATTCGGGTTGGTTGCCAAAAGGGAAAATAAAGCTGCTACATGAGGAACATAATTGCTACAGGAAGAACAAATTTGCTATAGGAAGGAAAAATTTGCTACAAGAAAGAACAAAGTTGCTACAGGAGATATACATATTGCTACATAAGTTAACAAAGGGTTACAAGAGAAAAAAATTGCTACTAGGGTGGTGGACAATGATTAATTAATTGCTACAAGGTACAAATAAACACAATAGAGTTGCAAAGGATTTGCTACATACATGGTGAATTCTCCAAGGGTGAAAGGTATCCAATTCACCAATTTGGTCATCACATCATTCCTTTCCTTTGCTTCAATTTACTGACCATCATTTCTCCCTATGTAAGAAGAAAGAGCTCTTTGTTAAGTGCTTTCAATTCCATAATTTAATGAGAAAAGAGAATTTAGATTTATAACCAAGGGTGTTCATAATAATTTGATTGATAATATGATGTGTCATTGCCAAGAATTTGTGTCAGCAGTAAGAGGTTTGGACTTTAATGTGAATTGGATTAATAATGACGTAACGGATGCTAAGTAATACTTCTTTTCACAAGGAAAAGTGTCATAGGAATACTGAGAAGACAAACCAAAAGAAAGGTGTTTCACTCACAAATATAAACCATTATAATTGAAGAATCACCTCAGAGAAAGAATCATCCTTGATCAGATATTGATCTAGGACCTTAAGGACCAATCAAGTGCCAACATGTGGAAAGCTCAGAGGCCACCGCATGGCCCTGGAATGGTTATGTAAAATATGTCAGGGTCTGACAGAATCAAACCCGTGACCTCTGACAAGATAGGATAGTGCTCTACCACCGCTGCCAAATGTTGTTTCTTAACAGACCATGGATGCAGTGCATATTTGTTTTGTATCAGATGGAGCTTTGTTTTATAAAGCACTTCAATCCGTGCCATTGGTGTGATCTTTCCACATCTAATAGACATCATGTCTTCCACTCACAACTAGCATGGATGATCTCAACCGTTGATGTATTCCGCTCAATCTAACAATGGTCGCACAATCTTGCGCAAATTCATGCACAATGGTTAATACTCTAAAAGCATGTGAAAAAAGTGATTTTCCCATTCTATGTGTTAGCCGCTCAGGTTAATCATGTGAATTTGGAAAATACGGGTTACATCATTTTAGGCGCATGAGATACCCCTCTCCACTTATCAATACCGTGGTTGAAGGACTAACCACGACCGCCAGATATGTGTGTGATAAGGTCTTATCACTCATGTGCGCGCCCAATGTTACAGTAACAGTTACCTCCAATGGTCAGCCTGGCGGAACAGATAAACTTAGGCATATATGCTAAGTTTTAATGAAGATAAGTATATTTCACCAATATTGGTGGAGTATCCCTAGAGGATATTTCATAAAAGCACTCCAAGAGCAGTTTTCGACAAAAAAAGACAGAGAAAACAGAGGGGAAGAAGAGAAATAGAGAGAGTGAAACAATAGGCTCACTAGGCCAATTGGAGCCTTCTAAAGTTGATGGAATAGTCTAGAGAATCTAAGGAAGTTATATTCATGGAGAATTTCATCCAAGAAGATTGATTGTGGAGCTTAGAGCCACTAGGGGTTGGAGGAAGTTGTAGGAGCTACTCGTACTCATTCTCAGTAAACCAACAGTCGTTCCTAGCTGTAATGAGCATTCTGAATCCATTGAAGGGATTTAAAAAAGAATTTGGAGACTTCTAAAAGCCGAGATGCTATAGGGAAATTTCAGGTAGAAAATGATCAAATGATTAGTCTATTTTTGGTATCTAATATGTGTTGGAGACAGTAGGAAGTTTCAGAGACAGTTGAAGATTTCTGAAGGAGTTAGTTCCATCAAGAAGCTCAAGGTAGCTTAGAGCATTGAAGGAATCAAGGAATCATTTTCAAAGTGATGACATCAATGACAGGGATATAGATGGTATTCTAAGCCCATTGGTTCAGTTCAATAACCTTTGGAGTTAAGTGTGGAACTTGTTAAAGAAACTTTTCCATAATCCCAAAGAGCCAAGTCAAGATGACAAGAGCTCAAGGAGACGTAGACCACAATATTCGGGTGAACTCCTAGATTAAATTTGTTGTTATGTGTTTATGTTTATTTACTGCTTTATATGACTATTATACATGTGGTTAATATAAGCATAAACACATAAGCACTTAAACATTTAAAAACAAACAACATACACCTATCTCAAGTATTTAATTCTACAAATTTCATACATAAGCTAGATCAATTATTTATTAAGCTTTGCAGTGGGAGGTTCTTGTAAGCATAACAAGTTGTTAAACCCCCATTTGAAATTAGGTGGTATCAGAGCGGGATGCTTGATTGACAGAGAAATAGATTGCTTGTTTGACTTGAAAGGTGTTTAAAGAGTACAAAGAATTTGACTGTTTGATTGTTTGTAAACTGAGTATTTGAGTTTGCAAAGGTGAAGGGAAAGCTTCTGCTAGCCAAGTCCAGGAGAGGAAAAGAAGGAAAAAGGGCTAAAGGTATTTTCCTTACCCAAAGTACCTCAAGGAAATCCTTGAAGCACAAGAGGATTCATTTGCGAAAGGCTACTTGAATAAGAGTTTGACTCTAGTTCAGAAGATTTGTTAATAGATTTTGAAAGATTTGTTAATTTTGTTGAAGTTATTTGTTCATTTTCATAATGACAACTTCTACAAGTGAGTCTAAAAAATCCTCCTCCTTCACAAGATTCTTCGATGAAGACATGAAGCGAGACATGTTCATCATGATGGATATGGTGAAAGAAATGTATGAATATGAAAGGAAGAGAACCAAACTTCAAGAGTAGTTGAATTCCATGAAGGAAGAGAAGTAGTTTTTTTCTGACAAATTGCAGGAAATGGAAAGCCAACTTCATATTGCAAATATGAACCTAGAAAAGATGCATGAGATGGAGACACAATTCCTTGTTGCCAAAGAAGCCTTAGTAAAATATCAACTTGAAGAAGAGGTCAACAATCCTAGTTTGTCTTCAATTTCCTCTAAGAATGTTTACGTTGGTTCTTTTGAAAAACATACAAGAAGTATAGGGTCCAAGTTGATGTCAAAAATGGGATATGAAGCAAACTGATTGGGAAAACATGCACAAGGCATTGTTGAGCCAATAATGGTTGAGGAAAGGCCTAAGGATTTGGGTCTTTGCTATGGACAATCTTATGGAGAAAGTTCCAAAGCAGCCATGAAGGAAATTGAAACAGTTCCTAGAAGGAGTTTCATTTCACGTTCTCTACCTCAAGTTTGTAAAGATTGTATTCATGGGGAATGCAATAGTTTGAAACATACTTTGCAAGAAGAAGGTGTTCATAAGCATATACTTGAACAAGAGAGTTGTGTAAGCTCTCAAATCATTGAAGAGATTGATGGTGTTCCAAAGGGAGCCATTTCTTCATTCGATTCACCTCGTCATGAAGGAAACAAAGGTGAAAGAGAAAGCTATAAATCTGATTTCAATAATATTTCTTTTGATTATGCAAAGCATGATAAATTTACACATAAGCATTGGAAAAAAATTGAATTTTCCTTTTGTGTTTTGTATAACCATAGTGTTTCTAGATGTTAGAAGAAAATGGCCACATACAAGAAACTTTTGAAGAAAAGGAGGCAACAAGCCAAAGGTCCATTGGACAAGGAAAATTATGTTGTAAAGAGGATGAGCATGTGTTGCACTTGTTTTCATAAGCAAGGTCATATTTCTGAAAAGTGTTGGATTTTGAATCCAACAATGCTTCCACAAAATCTAAAGAAGGTGGAAAAAGAGAATGGAAAGAGCGGAAAGGAAGTTTCCATAATTGGTGTGTTTCAGGATGATTCGCATGTTGATGTCGATGTGTAGTTAAAGGAAGCGCCTTCAATGTGGATTGGTAATAAATGGTTAGAATTCTTATCCAATTAAGGTTGCATGTCTTTTGATTTGATACATTTCTTTTCCAATGGAATGCAAGTTGCAGGGTTTTACCAAAAAGGTGAATGAAAAAGCTGAGTATGAGACTCAATTTAATGTAGCAAAATTATATTCATTTCAGCTTTGTATGTACATGTACATATGATTGAGGATCTTGTACTTATGATTGTGCTTAAGAAAAACTTGAAGAATGAAATACATACATGAGAATGGTATGTATGAACAAAAGGATGTTGATGATTTCCTTGTATTTGAACATGTATGTGTAATTGACTTGATGGTTGATTGCTTTGCTTAAACATGCATGCAATGTCATATCGACTTGAAAATGTTGATTTGGTCTCCAAGATTGAAAAGGGATATAATGATGAAGTGTTTCACAAGAGGTGGAAATCTTTCTTTACATGATTTACTTGAAGAGTCAATTGTTTGAAAAGGCATGTTTTTGTCGGCTTGCTATTTAGCCAATAATTTGTATACAAGATGTAAAGGCATGATGGTGATTCACATGATCTTAAATTTGTTTCTTTTGATGGAGCAAGAGTTTATGTCGTTAAGTTATTTCTTGTATTATGTTGTTTTTGACAAGATGTCAGAAGAAGATTTGTAGCAGCAAAGATCGCCATAGAAGTGGCTTGATAAGAAGTGATTTGACTTCTTAACCCAGTAAACGTACTTTAATTGGTACACATGCAAATTTCAGTTGAGTATACATGAATTTATTATGTAATCTCACATTTTCTTGAGCCACCTTGGATCGATGATCAAGGAAGCGATGTTCATCTACCTTTTGTAAACTTCTCAACGTAAATTCTAAATGAGTTTAAAGAAGATAGTTCTTAACAGGAGGACAAGCGCATCAAGGAAGGGAAGTGTTGACTACCTTTGAGTTTTGGTTCAAAGGCACCATCCATGCAACGCAAGTGTATGGAGGCTGAAAGAAGAGGGTGATGTTACTCTCATCTACTGTACATATCAGTAAATCAATCTTTTGGGGTTTAAAAGATTTCTAATGGGGAGGAGTGATCAGATAATTATCTAGGACATTAAGGACCAATTAGGTATCGACATGTGGCAGGCTCAGAGGCCATCATGTGGCCCTAAAATGGTTATGTAAAATATGTTTGGGTCTGACAGAATCAAACCCATGACCTTCAGCAAGACAAGACAATGCTCTACGACCTACACCAAACGTTGTTTCTTAACAGACCATGGATGTGGTTCATATTTGTTTTGTATCGGATGGAGGTTTGTTTTATAAAGCTCTTCAATCCATGCCATTGATATGACCTTTCTAGATCTAACGAATATTGTGTCAGCCTCTCACAACTTGCTCGGACGATCTCAACAATTGATGTATTCTGCTCAATCTAACAGTTTTCATGCAATCTCGTGCAGATTCATGCATGACGGTTAATACTCCAAAAGCATGTGAGAAAAGTGGTTTTCCCATGCTACGTGTCAGTCGCTCAGGTTAATCGAGTGAATTTGGAAAATATCGTTTACATCCTTTTAGGTGCGTGAGATACCACTCTCCACTTATCAATATAGTGGTTGAAGGATTAACCACGTCTGCCAAATATACACACGATAAGGTCTTATCCCTCATGTACATGCCCAAAAGTTACTGTAATAGTTACCTCTGATGATCCGCCTAGAGGAACAGATAAACTTAGGAATATATGCTAAGTTTAGTTTAATATAACTGTAGTTCACCAATATTGATGGAGTATCCCTAAAGGATATTGCATAAAAGAACTCCAAGAGCATTTTTCGACAAAAAAAAGAAGAGAAAACAGAGGGGAAGAAGAGAAACAGAGAGAGTGAAACAAGAGGCTCATTAGGCTAACTGGAGCCTTCTGAAGCTAATGGAATAGTCCAGAGAAGCTGAGAAGTCATCTTCATGGAGAATTTCATTCAGGAATATTGATTGCGGAGCTCAGAGCCACCAGGGGTTGGAGGTAGTTGTAAGAGCTACGAGTACTGATTCTCAACAAACCAACAGTTGTTCCTAGTTGTAATGAGCATTTTGAATCAATTACGGGGATTTGAAGAAGAACTTGTAGACTTCTAAAGGCCAAGATTCTACAAGGAAGTTACAGGTAGGAAATGATCAAATGATCAGTCTGTTGTTGGTGTCTGATATGTGCTGGAGATAGTTGAAGAAGTTTAAAAGACAGTTGAAGAATTTGAAGGAGTTAGTGTCATAAAGAAGCTCAAGGTAGCTCAAAGTAATGATTTAAGGAATCAAGTGTAAGGAAGCTTGGATCTATTTGCAGAGTGATGATAGCCATGACAAGGATATAGATGGTATTCTAAGCCCACTGGTTTAGTTCAATGACCTTTGGAGTTAAGCGTGGAACTTGTAAAAGAAACTTTTCCATAATCCCAAAGAGCCAAGTCAAGATGGCAAGAGCTCAAGGAGATGTAGCTCATGATATTAGGGTGAACTGCTAGATTAGATTTGTTGTTATGTGTTGATGTTTATTTACTGCTTTATATGACTGTTATACATGTGGTTGATATCAACATAAACACATAAGCACTCAAATAGTTAAAAACAAACAACATACACCTATCTCAAGTATTTAATTCCGCAAATGACACACATAAGCTAGATAAATTATTTATTAAGCTTTGGAGTGGGAGGTTCTTGTAAGCATAACAAGTTGTTAAACCCCCATTTCAGATCAATCCTAAACCCACATTAGAAGTTCCATGGGAAAATGAGATAGGGGAAAAAATGAAAATAGAAGAGTAGCAAGAGGAAGAATACATGGACTAACAAATTGAGAATAAAATAAGCTAGCATACATGAAGAACCACAAGGCAAGGAGGATGACTAAGTTTATTAGAGGATGAGCAACAGTTTCAATAGGGGGTTATGACAAGCCTCCAAATTATACACAAATTAAGGCCCATATAACCATTCTTATACCACCTGAAGGCTATATTAAACCTCTACTTATACACTTAATAAGTTTTTTTTTTTAGTTTGAGTATGTTATTAGGAAGGTTTAGAGATAATTCCATATTATCTGCCTAATATTATTTATTTTTGTAGAATATTTTGATAATATTGAGCAGATTATGAAGATTTAGAAGAGGAGATAATCTAGGGAATTCATCCCTAATATGGGTGGGCCAGTATTGGATAACAAATTAACAAAATATATTGAAATTATTGACAAATTTTGGATCTCATGTGATTGAGAAAATGTAGGAATGTGTTCCCTGTCCTTTAATGCAAATTCTTAGTGTTGGGAACCAGATCTACTATTTGAGGAACTTTGGAGTGGAAAGCTTCCTCCTTTCAAAGAGAATGCTTCCCAATCAATTTGTATAAGTACCAATTCGAATTTTCCTCTAATTTCATGTATTTGTTAGTCTTATGTTGGGGAAAACATGTTTTTTAGCAACTCCATTTTCATTTCTAGCAGGGATGTACTTGGATTGATTCCAATAATGAATTTTGGTGTCATTTTTAGTTTCTAAAGCTTGGTTTCCTTCATAGGACTCTGAGTACCCTTAGCCTTGGCCATACTAGGATATTTGGAACCCTCTTGTATAATTTATTTATTTCCTTTGAATGTCATTTTCACTTGCATCTCTTATTTATGCACTTATTGTTCATTAATTCTTTTGTTGTAGGTTACATTGTTTAAATGATTGAAGTGATTTTTTTTGCAGGTTATTTATTGAGTGACAAGAATTATTCATTCTTAGAACGACTTTGAAAGTTCCTATTTGTCATTGAGCTACATGGATTGGTTTACTAGTTCACAAATCTAGAACTTTTGGAAGTCCCTTGTAGCAAAATAGTAGTAATTTTCTTCTATTTTTTAGAATGTGTTAGTGAAATTCATTTGAGTTTATTCCAATTGTATTGGGTCATAACATCATTCAATTTAATAACAAAATTTACCCCATATCATTTTAACTTCATTAGGCTAGGCATTTGGTAGGTTAACTAGCTCACTGGTTCTTGAATTTCCATATTTTAGACTAGTAATTTTATGTTATTTTTTAGCACGTGCTAACATGGGTATTTTTGAGTGATTCCACTTGGAATGGAGTTGTAAGAAATTATAATTAATAAATAAAAGTTTCCCATCATGTTTTCATTTTATTTACTTGGGCATTATGTAATTTATCTCCTCCTGTAGAAAAGCAATGCCTCTTGTAGCAAAACAAAACCTCTTGTAGCATTTTTGTAGCATGTGTAAACTTGACAAAATTTTCTCCCAAAGCTTGGTTTTTTTCCCTTATGATAGAAAAATTACCTCTAGGCTTTGAACATTTATTGAGTAAGGCCAAAAGACCACTTAAGCATGGTCTCTTATGCATTGCAATTCACCTCTACAGTTATGGTCAGTGGACAAATTCATGACTTGAAGAGCATAATGATGATTACTTCATGAACTACCTTATGAACTCTGTTGAAAAAATCTATATTGAATGCAGTGATTAAAGAATGATTTCATGATTAGATTTTGTTTCATACATATTAAGATAGGGTTTCCATTTCCAACATTGGGATTTATATTGCATAGACAAGGTTTCCTTTTGATGCAACAATTATATTTTAAAAATAAAATAACATTTAAATTCATGAAAGTGGGTTAACCTTTACATTTATGCAAAGTAGAGTAAAATTTCCATTCCTGCAAATAGATAAGAATTTCTATATTTGCATCTAGTCTCAATTAGATTTTATGACATTCACTTCATGGCATCAGATCAACGAAAGAAGGACACATTGCATGTTGTACATACAATGCTAACACCTTGTATGTTTGTACGAACCCTAGGTTGATAATTTAAGTTGGTTCTTTGGGAGTAACAAAATTCTTGTTGCAATATTGGGGCTCATCAATATCTCCTCTAAAATATAAGGAATAAATAATTTTTCATCTATTATCCACATAATATTAGCCCTTGATTTGTAAATCCACCTTATTTATCCCACATGCATTGTTTGATGGTGATTAATAAATGATCTCCCAATATAGTTTGTGTGTAAGGTTGAGAGAGCCATGAAATCTCACATGTTTTGTGCATAGTGTAAATCTTTTGCCACCACCTCAATGCCAAGTCATCATGGTAATCACTTCCCAGTAATTTGTGTTCGACTGATACCTCCCAAGTGCCACCCAAAGATAGATATGCTCCCACATTCATGAAAAATGACTAAGTATGGAATAGATATGCTCCCACATTCATGAAAAATGACTAAGTATGGAATAGATATGCTCCCACATTCATGAAAAATGACTAAGTATGAAAAATGACCAAGTATGGAATTTTTGAGCCTAAAGGCTCTCATAATCGTGAAATTGACTAAATAAAGAAATAGGTAAAATGAGTAATGAAGGGAAGTAGAGTAATTCAACGTAAAAATAACACTTAATCAATATTTCAAAAAAATGGTTGGGGAAAATGGATAAATGACATACATAATTAGAATAATAAAGGAAATAATATAAATAATGATAAGTGGAAATGAATACAAAAATTGGATGTGAGGAAAATATTCACATCTTACACATATCATTTTTATTTTTATTTTTATTTTTAATTCTATAAAATGTTGGATGAAGCTAACACGCAAGAATATCCCATGAGAGGATGATCACATTCAAATTTCCTTCATTTTGGTATTTGTTATATATTACACAGTCTACTAGAATGATACTCATCCGACCAAGTTAAATGATACACAATTTCCAACATTTGAAAAACCAAAAATTTGGGATTACGATTCCTCTTATGTCATTATTTTTTTATTTACACTAAACGCTTTTTCTTTCTTAAATTAATGTTTCGATTCGATTCTTTGGAAAATCCATGAAAATGTCCACTGTGTCGAAATCAAGCAAACAATCCAGGTTATAAGTAATATAATTTGGAACAGCATGATACCTCACGAACTTAATTAAAGGGATAGCAAGTCAACCTTGTTAGGTTGTTGGTATTATTATAAAGTGCAATGAAGAATGAAGTTTGTGGTATAAGTTTTAATTAATAATAAGAGTTACGAGGAGTCCATATTATTATGCCGTATAACCACGTAGAGACAATATTTAAAAAACAGTGTTCAAACATTTATGTTTGCTAAGTTGTTGAACATATTGTTAATTTTATTAGCCTAGTGGATGATATATATATATGACCTTTCATGTTGATCGAACGCATTTTTAAACAAGTCAAATACACTTTTATTATTATAAAGTTTATGAATGGATAAGCGTTTACAAAGTGATGTTACAGATCCATAACCAAAAAAACATAAACGTTAAAATGACGATGAACAAAATCGACTTGCGATGATTTGTTGTATTCTACCAAGGTGATGGTTTTGTATAGATTTTCACGATGATATAATAAATTGTTAAACGAATCAAAATCCTACACATATATATATATATATAGTGTAGTATTCTCATGAAGCAAGAGCGTGGAGAATGGTATATATATATAGTGTAGTATTCTCATGAAGCAAGAGCGTGGAGAATGGTTATATAATTTTTTTTTGAGAGAGGGTGATTGCATTATGGAATATTTAGGAAAATTAGCATTTTTAAAGTTGTTTAAGTGGAATTTTTCCATAAGGGGTATTATAAAGAATTATTAATTGGATTTTTTTAATTGTGGAGGGTAAGCATGGAGAAAGGTTAGCTAAATATGTGTGTTGTATGTTTCTATACCATTAATGGAATGCGAGTAGTACCCTCGAGCATAATTTACATTGAAATATAATATATATCAACACACCAACCATTATATAAGTATCAACACACATGTATATATCATTGGTTGAATAAATTGTCATCTAGAATGCTTTCTTTTTTCAATACAATATTATTGCTCCAAACCTAATGTTTCATACAAATTTGGGCAAAAACTTATATTCATTCTCCACACCCATATCCATTTTCCCACCCTTCCCACATTCTAGACATTTGTGCAATATAGTAGTATTCACATGGAATGAGAGTACAAAATAGACAATTAGACCTTTCTAAAGATTTCTTTTTTAGTAAGGGGGACATCACAACAAAGGATTAATATACCATTCCTCCTACATAGTATTCCAATGGAGATCAAGCACGTATAATAGTTGGACAATGATTCCTTGAGGATGGTATTAATGTCATTGGGTATAGATTTTAATGGTCAACTAAGTCTTCATAAAGAAAAAAATTCAAATAATGGGAATCTAGGGGAAGGGTTAAACAAACTTTCCTTTATATTAATATTTTTAAATGGAGGAATCATAAAGAGTGCTAAACACACTCTTTTTCAAGGACAATACTTCTGTTGTGACATATCTGGTTCAAGGGTTGGCTAACCCTTAAACAAAGTTTCCAACAAAGGGTCTCAAGCAAATATTAATAGACCTTTCATACCATAATAAAATTCACATGAAAGTGTATAAATCTAAAGGGTCACATGAATATTATTCAATGATGGTATTCTCTTCACATTGTATCCAATGGAAATGCCACTAATTATTCTTCAAGCATTTTATTTTATTCTCGGGGAGTGTTAGAATGGAGAAGGGTTGACAAGTCCTTATTGTAGGAAGGTATTTGCATTCAAGACTATCTGGTGGAAGTATTCACTCAACCTTCCTAAATTATAGTATTCTCGTATAGGGGGAGCATAGATAATGTTTGGTACAAACTTTGTAAAAGATTATATTCATGTGAAGGGATATTTAGTGGAAGGATTTCCCTATTCTTCCTTGGGCATATTTTTCATATAAGGGGGATTGTGGGGAAGAGTTGCGTGAACCTTCCTCCAGCACAAAATTCTTATGGAAAGGGATCATGGAAAAGGGTCAACCACCCCTTCCTCAATCATGGTATTATCATCATGGAATACCAATGGAAGGGTTTTTCAACCTTTCTTCAGTTATAGGATTCTCATCGACTTGGAGCTTAAAGAAGGGGTAGTCAACCTTTTGTAAAGGATGGTTTTCACATTGAGAAATATCCAATACAAGGGTTGGATAACCTTTTCTCTTGAAAAAGTTTCAAATAAGGAGGATTCAATGGAAGTATTGGCCAACTCTTCCTCTTGAAGGACATTCTCATGGAGGGGGAGAATAAATAAGCGCAATTCAAACTTTCATTAAATGTAATTTTTACATAATTTGCATCCTTAAAAAGGATCATTCAACCCTTATATAGAATAGTATTTCATGGAGGGGGATCATGATGAATCATCAATTGGCAATTTATCATGGATGCTATTCATATCATGTGGCATCTAGTGGAAGGATCGATAAACCTTGAAAAAAACAAATCTATGTCATAAGGGGGGAATAAGAAAGGGTTAGTTGACTTAATTAAACACATTATTCTCATGTATGGGAGCATGGAGGGGCATCAATAAAACCCACCTTAATCTGGATGTAATTATAATTGAAATAGAGCACAAAGGTGTATTTAAGACTCTTCCTCGAGATAATTATTAGAGTCTTTGGGTTTTCGTGTATGGGTTAGCTGACAATTCCTCCAGAAAAGTTTTTCTATAAGGTGAATCTTGAAGAAGGGTCAGAAAAACTTTCCTTCAAAATGGTATTATCATTGAGTTTAATCATGGATATAGGTTGTATGAACCTTCCTTAAAGTTGGTATTCACGTCATACGTTATCATGTGGAATTATTATCCAACCCTTTTTCACACATAGTTTTCTAGTAGTGCGAGGGGAGGTGGGCTTGAGTGTAGGTTTTAACCCCGTACAGAAATTACCTGCATACGAATTCTAAATCACAAGAAAAATAAAGATGCAAGAGCATAACACATAAA
>APFE030422199.1:0-11644 GCA_000404065.3 Pinus taeda | reverse complement strand
TTCCTTATTTTATTATTATATTTATTTTATATTATTTTTTTTCGGATTATAATGAACTATTATAAAATATTATAATTGCTATTAAAATAGTATTTAATATTTACTATAATAAAATAAAGTTATGAATATTCATATTATAAATTTAAGTTTATTTATAATTTTAATCATTTTAATTTTTGTTTGCTAAGTTGTGTGAGTATTTAACATGGATTTATTTTCATGGAGTTTTGAATGGTTGATATTCACATCATGAAGTGATTTAACAATATATCTCACTAGCATTTATTCTACCCCGAGTGGGAATTAATTATATTCATTTAAGAATAGTAATATAATTTGTTATATTTTTCACTACCCACTAGTGATAGAATAGACATTGCCATGGTTTTGTCCTTATTAACATTTGTGACCAATGACCAATGACAAAGAATCTACCTCACCCCCACCCTTCTCTTGCCTCTCTCTCTCCCCCGTAACTCTCTCCTTCCACCCCTATATCCCTCTCTCTTCCTATATCTCTCTCTCCACCTCTCACTCACTGCCTCTCTCACCTCTTACTATTGTAATCCAACCCACTCTCCCTCTACCTCTTGCACTTCTCCTCTCTCCCTCCCCTCTTTATCTCGTGATATCTCTATCCCACTACTATCTTTGTGCCACCTTCCCTCCTTCTCCCTCTCTATATACATGTGATACTCTCTCTACCTCTCCTCCTCTCCCTCTTTATATACATCTTTCTCCCTCTCCCTCGCCCCTTTATATCCCTCGATCTCCCTTTCCCCCCATATTTCTCTCTCTCACCCTCTGATTCTCTCTCTCCCCTTCTTCTTCTTCCTCCTTCTCTCTCTCCCCACTGCCCCCTTTTCACATCCATCTCCCTCTCTCTCTCTCGCCACCTCTCTTTTACACTCCCTCTCTTTATCTATCCCTACCTGCCTTTCTCCCTCACATTCCCTATATCGTCCATCCATCCATGCATCCCTTCCCATCACCGCTATCTCTCTCCCCCCCTTTCTCCCTCCTTCCATCACTCTCTCTACGTCCCTCTCCCTCTCCCTCTCTCCTGCTTTGTCTCCATCACCCCCTTTACTTATCTCTCCCTCTTCCCACTTTCTCTCACTCCCCCTCACTCTCTCATTCCCACCCTCTCTCTTCCTTCATATTTCTCTCCCCCTTTATATTTTTCTCTCTTTCTCCCGCTCTATCTTTCCCCCTCTCTCCCGCCTTCCTCTTCCTACCTCTCTCATTTTCCTCTCTTTCCATGAAACTATCAACTTTTTTTGTCTCTCTCTCTCCCCACCTTATCTTTGTCCCTCCCTCTCTCCCTCTCTTCTGTTATCTTTCTCCCTCACTCACTCCCAACCCACCTCTCTTTCACACCCTTACTTTATCTATCTCTACCTCCCTCTCCCCTCTCTCCCTCACTTTCCCTCTATCCTCCATCCATAACTACATCCCTTCCCATCACCCCTCTCTCTCTTCCTCCCTCTCCCCCTCCTTCCATCACTCTCTCTACATCCCTCCCCTTCTCTCCCACTATATCTCCATCTCCCACTCTCTTTATATCTCCCTCTTCCCACTTTCTCTCACTCCCCCTTACTCTCTCAGTCCCACCCTCTCTCTTCCTTCATATTTCTCTCTCCCTCTCTATATTTCTCTCTCCCTCAATGGCTCTATCTTTCCCCTATCTCCTGCCTTCCTCTCCCTAGCTCTCTAACTATCCTCTCTTTCCACAACACTCCGCACCCGCGACTCTCTCACTACCCGCAACTTGTGCTCTCTCCCTCACCCTACTTTGTGTGTGTGTCTCTCTCTCATTTTCCTTCCCTAACTCTCTCCCTTTCTCTCCCTCCATTATTTGCAATCTCTTCCTTCTCTCTCTCCCCATTTTCTGATCTCACTATCTCTCTCTCTCACACACACAAGCACAACCAATATATCCCATTATCTCTCCATCTACCCTTCTCTCCCCCCTCCCCCTCTTTCTCCCTTTCACTCTCTCCCTCTCCCTCTCTACCTATCATACTCTCTCTCTCTCTCTCTCTCTCTCTCTCTTTATCCCTTTGTTTTGTCTCTCCATCTCACCCTCTCCCTTTCCCTCTCTCTCCCTACCTCTCTCTCTCTCTCTCCTTCTCCCTCTGTTTTTGTCTCTCCCTCTCACCCTCTCCCTTTCCCTCTCTCTCCCTACCTCTCTCTCCCTCCTCTCTTTCCTTGAAAATATTTCATCCCACCTCCCACACACTCTCTCCCCTCCTCCGCCCCCCAAATATCACTCTCCATATCCCTCTCTACCCCACTTTCATTTTGTCCCCCGCACTCTCCCACTCCCCCTCTCTCAACCATCCTCTCCCTCCCCACCTTTCTCTCTCTCTCACCCTACTTTGTCACTCTCTCCCTCCTGCCCCTTTGTCCCCATTTCCTGATCTCCCTATCTCTCTCTCTCACACACACAAGCACACCCAATATCTCCCGTTATCTCTCCATCTCTCCATCTACCCTTCTCTCCCCCCTCCTCTTTCTCCCTTTCACACTCTCTCCCTATCCCTCTCTCCCTATCGTACTCTCTCTCCCTCTTTGTTTTTGTCTCTCCCTATCCCCCTCTCGTTTTCCCTCTCTCTCCCTACCTCTCTCTCCCTCCTCTCATTCCCCGACAATCTTCCGTCCCACCCCCCACATGCTCTCTCCCATCCACTCCCTCCCAACTCTCACTCTCCCTATCCCCTTCCACCCCACTTCCATTTCCCCCCCCCGCCCTCGCTCTCTCCCACTCGCCCTCTCTCAAACACCCTCTCCCTCCCCACCTTTCTCCCTCCCTCACCCTACTTTGTCTCTCTCTCTCCCCTTCCCCTTTCCCAACTCTTTTCCTCTCTCTCTCCACCTTGCTTACACTCTCCCTCCCCACTCTCTTTGTATCCAAGTCCCTCTCTCTCTCTCTCCCCCTCCTTTTATCTCTCCCCTCTACCCATGTCTCTCCCTCCCCCTTTCACAATCTCTAGCTCTCCCTCACTCCCCGTTTCACTCTCTTCCACTCTCTCTCTCTCTTTGTCTTCTCTCACCCTCACTCTCTCACCACTCTCCCATCTTTCCACCACCTCTATCTCCCTCTATCCCTATATTCCCTCCCCTTTCCTCCCCCAAACCCTTCACTCTCTCTATCTCCCTCCCTCTCATTCTCGCCTCGCTTCCTTCCCTCACTCTATCTCCCTCCTCTCTCTCTCGCTCCTCCCTATTTTTCTCTTCTTCCCTCCTTCTATCCCTTCCCTCTATGGATGTCTCTCCCTCATTCCCTTCGCTCTTCATCCGCCTTTGCTTCCTCACTCTCTCTTCTCCCCGCTCCCTCCAACCCTCTCCCCCTTACATCTCTCACTCTCTCACTCTCGCTCATTATGTAAGTATAGAAAACACTAAGGATAAAAAAAACTTACTAAGTATTTGAATTTCTGAGCCGCCATATAAATATAATTTTTGTTTTCTTTATAATTTTTAATTAAAGAAAATGTTTTCATTTATTATACAATATAGATAAAAATAGTTTTTATTAAATAGATATATTTTAATATATGAAATTGCCATAAAATATGATAATAGATTTGGCTTCTCCTTTCTAAAGGGACAAAGAAATGTGTTATTTCTTTACATAAATATATTGAAATTAATAATAACATAAATTTTTTGGGAATTTATATAACTATATAATATTAAAAATGTATATAAAGGAAAAAATTAATATACTATAAAAAAAATTAATAAAAAAATCAATTCTTATATAATAAATAAAAGTTCCGATCCTCATTTTTTTAATCTTATAAACCTCCTAATTGAAACTCATTAACCCCTAAAACCAAAACCAATGAACAATTCCACACGATCTTTTAAAAATATATTTGTTGATAATTAGCCTGTGAAACTAGAATTAGAATTAAAACTAATGAACCAATTGCTTAATGCTTTTATATATATATATATATTCCCAAAAATAGTTAAATAGGTAAATTTGGATTTATTGTAGCTCCGCCTTTTCTAAATACCCGTGTTCAATCCATGTCAAGTTTAATGTGTTAGCTTGTTTGAATTTTTATTTTTTCACTCGCTTAAGATTTATTGAACGACAAGACAAATATGATGTAAGATGTTTATTGGATATCAAATTTTTGGGGTTTCCGATTTTCATTGCAGTAAGAAGAAATTTGATTAGATAGATTTTCAAGAAATTTGATTAGATAGATTTTCATTCATAGTGCATAGGATGAGATGGCTGGTGATTCAAAAGGTTGCAGTCAATTTCAAATAATAGAAAAATTCAAACAATACAAAATCTCGCGAGATTCACGGCAGCATGCGAGGTGCGGGCAAAGCTATATATGCAGAGAAGTGAGCCGCCTTTCAAGGCTATACAGGGTAGATAAGCGGAAGACAAGATAGAGTAGGTTTAGCCAGATAATATACGAGTTTAGATTGCTATTTTGAAAAGGGTGTTTGATCATTTTCAAGAATTCAAGTTAAAATGGGCATTACAGCTCCATTAAAGATTCATGGCAATTGTGATAAGATGTCAACGAGGGACAAAAGGCAATCAATCCCTCAAAACGAAAAGGCAATCAATCCCTCAAAACGAATATAATTTTTTCAGACCACCTTAACAAGTTTCGTAAGGAATCAAGGAATACAATGCAGCGAGTTTTCTATTGTACGAATACCGTTTATCAATTTAAAGAGTACGATATAAGATGACCATATCCGTAATTAAAACCCTGTGATGCAATAGATCGCCTTAAATCAGGGATCATATTGTTCACGAGCCGTTGAGATTGTGCATTCTTTAAATCAAGATCATATTTACCACAACAACGCTATCAAATTCAATAGAAATCGTCAATGAAGCCATTTCAGCGCAAACGCAGGTTTTAAAAGATTAATATCTCATCAATATTCAAAAATTACAATTGATTATCGATATTAAAAAATTACAATTAATTATCGGAGGGGAATCTGCACTCTTAGGTCTTCTGAACATGATTTAAGGATACTTTTCTTTTTGGGGAATTTAAAATAAAAGAAGGAAAATCTACATGATTTTAACTTTTAGAGACATGGACTTTAAAACAAAAACCTGTGAATTTTATTAGAGGAAACCAAAATGTAAACTATTTCACTTTAGCTTTTCCTAAGAGGCTTGGTAAAAAATTTACAATTCACTTGAAACAAAGAGAAATATTGGGAGTGTAAACCTCAGGTTTTAAAAAGAAAAAAATAGCTAAATTTTGAAGCACTTAACCTAAAACTAACCTAGGCTTTGAGGAACATGGCCAACTGCAGACAGTAATGTGCGTAAATATTAATACAACAACATTTGCAACCATAGATGTAAAATAACCATTTACACAAGAGTTTAGGTGTACCTGTGCAAGTCGAACTGGATTGAAGGTGTTGATATTGAATAGCTGACAAATGCAAGCCTTGTCACAGCAGTTTTTCGCTGGACCAAAACTAACTTGAACAAGCAAATGGCCAAGGAGCTGCCCATAGCATCTCATATCTTCCTCTGCAAATCAAGCGTGTCCCCTTGCCCAGTATGTGTCAAAGATATTACAGTCTCCAACACTACGGATAACACACTGAAACAACACACATACACAAAAGGAAGAACATACACACTACAGACAGACAACCCTCCACAACACAACTCTGAGTTACAGTGTCCGTGAAAGAAAGAATCAAGACGACGAACCAGAAGAATCAAGACGACAAAGTACTCCAGTTTTCCCTCTAATTGAATAGATGTTGTAATTTTTCACATTCAAGCTTATAGAAGTCAATTTTCCTATAAACCAATTAGGCAAATAGATAAGAAAAAAGAAAGTAGAAAAGTAAATTACCAGAGACAACAGGGGCCGAAGTAGTCCATCACCGAGTAGAGCTTTGCCACGGTCGGATCAGAGGAACACTGCAAGAAAATACCGATCTAGCCCGTTCCGTGCGCTACCCTTCTCATAATTCAGAACGCTGAAGAAGGGATGAAGTAAACCAGTACCCATACCATTTTGACTAGAAAACGGGAGCGTCTTGGGATGGCCAGATGGTTATAATCATTGGGGATAAAGTTCTTTCTCGTCCAACGGCTATCTGTCAGAACCCTTGCACGCCCTTCTTGTAATCAAGGTGTCATTCTCATAATCATAATTAAAAATGGGTGAAAGGCTCCTCCATTCAATTGGTTATAAATATGGCACGTTGTGATATTCAAGCTCCATTTATATGTCATCTGTTCTATACCGATACGATTTCGGCTGGAGCGCCGTCTGATTGAGTGATATTTATAATTACAACTCCAACGGTTATCTGTAAGAACCCTTGCATGTAGTTACGGTTCTCTGTCAGAACTCTTGCATGCGGTTACGGTTATCTGTCAGAACCCTTGCATGCAGTTCTTGTAATCAAAGGGTGTCATTATTATATTCATAATTCGAAACTCGGGAAAATGACACGTTGTTATTTTCAAACTTCACCTATATGTCCCTGACATCTATCTCGATAAGCATACTATTTCAGCTAGAACATTGGAGCCTCCTGGATTGAGAGAGTTATAATCCGCCGAGATAAAATTTGTTCATCTTCCAATTATCTGTCATAACCTTTCAAGTGTCCAAGTGTGTTATTTTTATAATCTTTTAATGTCGGTTTAATTATAATTTAATTATGATTTTAAAATCGGTTATTTGTCCTAACCCTTGATGTCGTTCTTGTAATCAAGTGTGTTATTTTTATAATCATCTTCCGAGCAACAGGCTGAAGTTGTTAAATGATATTTCCTATTTAAATTTAAACTCATTATATAATTTTGAATGATTTTTTAAATTTATTTAAAATTTAACTTTATTTAAATTTAAATTATATAATAAGATATTTTTAAGTTCCCATTCTAATTAGCATCATATTTAAGTGTATAAATAAACTTTAACTTTAATTTTATTTAATAGATCATTTTACAATTGATTTTGGTATATTTATTTATTTAATTTATTTTAACATATTTTTTATTTAATATATTTTATGACAATTAAGATATTTTAAATAATTAGGAGAAGTATTATTATTTTACATGGGACATGTTAAATGTATAACAAATAAATATATTTTGAATGTTTTTTAGTTTTATTATTATTTCTACCTGAGACATGCTAAATTCATAACAAATAAATATATTTGGAATTTTTTTGAGTCTTATTATTATTTCTACATGGGACATGATAAATTCATCACAAATGAATATATTTGGAATGTTTTTGAGCCTTATTGTGAACATAATTATACATTTTTTTCAGGCAAGAAATAATAATAAATTTATATTAATAAAACTAGTTTACATATGCCAATAAAAAACTGAAATTTCTATCATCAACCATCTACAGCATCCCATATAGTGAGTATATAGAGAAATATCTAATGTAGGAGACCAACATTAAGGGCCATAATATTGGCCACATATCCAACATCCAAAATCATCTAAAAATTCCTTATGCTCTACCTAGACTACATTGTAAACATATTCCATGATCACCATATTTGTAATTAGTTGAGAGAAAATAATGGAAATCAAAATATGGTGTAGTTGAGACATATCAAAACCAAAACCAAACCAATGTGGGGATCAAATAACATGGATAATCGTTTTATCGATGAAACTACCGCTTTGGAAAATTGGGATTTCATGACTCCCTATAGTTGATGTAATCCCTTCTTAGAAAGTTTATATGCAATTTTTTTTTCTCTTGGTAGATGTGAGAGAAGGATATATCATCTAAGAGTCCAATCAAGGACTGAATTCTTCTTAACCAATTTGAGAGAAAGGGAGATTTGAAACTCAATCTTGTTTTTCCCATTCTATAGGTACTTTTGAGTCCCAAAGGCAGACATGGACGTGAGGGATAAGTTGTGTACATGGTAAATAAGGCCCAATAAGGCCAAGATCTCCACTCTAGTATTGGTACCTTAACTGCAATTCTAGCAAAAATTGTAAGAGTGCCTCTAAGTCAAGGAGATATATGCCCTAGAACCACACAATGACTCCTCGATAGCTCCATAAAAAACCAACAATGAAATTTTGTCACCAATCAATAGAATTATTACCCTTGTTTATCCCCACTCTAGACACCCTATTAATGTTCTGGAGGGCTATATATGTTGTTATTATTTAGTTCTCTGGTGCTTCTTTTTCTTTCTCATAGCAATGATGGCTAACGTCCACTAAAACTCAAATAATATATAAAACATTAAGAAGATAAAAATATTTAACCAAAAATATTAAAATATAATATCATAATTATAATATTTCTTATTTAGAAAAAATCTTATTAGATCATATCTTTTATATTATATATATAATAAAATTTATTAACATCAAATTTTTAATCTAAATAAAATAAAATAAAATAAACATATTTATTTTAAATAAAAAAAGTGTTATCACTCCTACCATTATTAGGATTCTTACCTTTATCAATATCTTTAAACAAAAACCAATTTAGTATTTTCAAAAATTTTCAGAATATAATAAACCAAACTCTAGCATGTTTAATAATTTATTCAAAGTTAATGAATTTTGAGCCAACAAATATGTTATTATATTTAATATTGCTAAATATATTGTCCCCTAGAACATAATTTTTTTTATTATTATATTTTTTTTATATTAATATTAATTTTTTAAGTTATATTGATTTATTAAAAAAAAAAAATTTCTTTCAAAATAATACTTGTTAGAATAAAATAAAGATATAGATATTTAGATTGAAATTTTATGTTTGCTTATAATTTTAATTATGTTCATTTAAAAATAGCAAGATAATTTTTTAGATTTATTGGAAACTCTTTTTACCTCAATTTAATTTGTAAATTACATTTTTATGTATTATTAAAAATACATTAAAACTTTACTATATTATATATGATGATTCATTTATGTATAATTTTACTAATTTATATAATATATATATATATTATATTATATATATATATATATATATATATATATATATATTAATATATATATTATTTAAACAATTATGAAATAAGAATAAAATCATAATAATAAAGAACATTTTAGGATAATATGAAAATCTTATTTTTTTGTGATTTTACTCATTATGCTAAAATAATAAATCTAGAACCTAAAGAAATTAATCCCCAGAACATAGATTTGGATCTATTTTTTTATCAAATATGTTGCAAATAAATACCAAGTTGAATATCCATGGTAACTTGTAGATCAAACCCTCCTCCCTTTTTATCCATCTCTCACTCTCTCCTTGTCCCTCTCTCTCTTCCTTCTTGGCCTTTCTTGTCCCTCTGTAACCCACCCTCCCTTCATATATCTCTCCAACTTAGTTTTATTAGCATCTATATCTCTCCATTTCTCTTTCCTTATTAACTTCCTCGTTATGCTTTATCTCTATTTTACTTGTTTTCTCAAGTTTTTTACTATATTTTAGGTGATTTATAGGATTATGTCTCCATATTTCCCCCTCTGCTCCTCTCACATTATTCCCCTCTGAAACTTCTCTCTCTTTCAACATCCTCGTAATGATTTATCTCTATTTTATTTCTTTTTCCTAGGGCTTTCACTATATTTTGGGTTAGTTACATTATTTCCTCCCCCTCTTGCCCCTCCCTCCCTCTCTCTTTGTTCGCAATCAAAACCTCCTTCATTTTCTCCTACATGCCCTATGGCTGTCGCTCTCTCACTGCCCCACAACCTCCTCACAAAATCATTCCATCTCTGTCATGCCCTACCTCTCTCTCTCTCTCTTCCACCTATAATCTCACTCACTATCCATCTCTCAGTCCAAAATTCCCTTTGTGTCTATCTCTCTTCCTTCTCGTCTCACTCCCTCTCTATCTCTTAGTCCCAAAATCTCTCTCCCTTCCCCTATTTGATCCTCTCTTTCACTTCTAACCTACCTCTCTCATCTCACTCTATCACTTTGTATCATCCCCTGTGTCTCTCACTCACTTACTCTCTATATCTCATTCCCAAGCTCTCTCTCTCCCTCTCCCCCAATCATTCTATCTCTCTTTCTGTTCCTTCTCCAAATATGTCACAATAGCTCCTTCTTTATGAAAAATTCCCAAAAAATGCTCTTGTGATCCCTCACGCTTCTTTCCCTATTATGTTCCCTCCACTATTCACCACAACCTTCTATCGCTCTCCTATCTTTAGCTCCCTCTCCATCCCTCTCTCTAGATATCCCGCCACCACTCACCCATTATTTCTCCACTATCCTCTCTCTATGCCTCTCTCCCTCTCCTTCTGTTTCTTTGTCCCTCTCCCTCTTCCTCTTTCCATCCCATACTCTCTAGCCCACTCTCTCTCTACCCATTACCCCCCCGGTCTCTCTAAATTTCTAGTTTTCTCTCTTTTCTCGTCACACTTGAATTCTCTCAATCTTCCCTCACTCACTCTATCCCTATTTCTCCCTTCATCACTCTCACACCTCCGTCTCTTCCTCTCAATTACTCAATCATTCTTTTTTTCTCTCTCACCACACTATCTCCTGTCTCCTTTGTCCCTCAGTTACACTTTATCTCTCTCTATATACCCCTCTCTTTATCTACCCTCTCTCTCTCTCTCTCTCTCTCTCTCTCTCTCTCTCTCTACCCATCCCCTCCACTCTTTCTCTTATTTCCTCTCCCTCTACATCACTCTCTTCTCCCCGCAACTTCCATCCATCCCTACCTCTCTCCCTCTCTATCTCTCCCTTTCATGCAAATCAAAATTTACACTAAGTTACACAAGTACAAGCCCAACCCAGTTTCTAATTCCTAAATGTATTTACAATTTAAAAAATTCTATGATGCCTATATATATCTATATATATTAAATTCTATGAATATCATTTTAAAGAAATAAATTATAGTAATTATAAATTAGGTAACTAATATTCTCAAACATGTATATATTTAGCTCACTTGAATGAAATCACAAAATTCTTGTTAGATTCCCGTGTATCACCAACTTAGTTTAAAATAAAATACAATTGGGACTTATCTAAATCAATATACACACCTAAATATTCCATCCAATCTTCTAATGACAACATTAAGTTTATTTCTTCCCTATATGTTGGGACTCCAATCAAAATTGTGTCATCAATCAAAAAATTGTTTGTGAGAGATATAAGGCCTCCTCCATATAAACACATGAATTCTATATTTCTTTGTGAATTAGATACCTTAAAGGTTCTCCCAAGACCCTCGAGTATTAGGACAAAAAGGAATGGAGAAATGGGATATGATTGCCTTATTCCCATAAAATAATTGAAACTCAAGTAGTGAGTTATATTGAGAATGATATAAAATAATCAAGTGGTGACCAAGGAGTTGACTCACGTAGTTGTGATTCATTGGAGAATCCAAAAAATTTGAGTACGTGTTACAGGTATGACCATATTATATTGTGGAAATATTTTGAGATATCCACCTTAATGAGCATGCTAGATTTCATATTTTTGTTTAAAGATTAAAAAAAATTTAGAGTTACAATAATTCCATTACAAATTTGTTTGATCTATGACATACCCAATTTTCTTTGTCAAGATGATTTCTAGAAATGGGGGCTTTAACTAATCTCTAATTACCTTAGAGATGA
>APFE030422194.1:0-13067 GCA_000404065.3 Pinus taeda | reverse complement strand
CTTCTAGGGATTCATCAAGTCCAAGAGTCATCCTAAAGATTTGTTCCTTGGTTTCCTTAGACCTGCAACAATCCTTGTACTTGTTACTGAAAGCTTGTTGCATTTGGGCCCATGTAGTGATGCTGCTCCCAGGCATATCTATAAACCAACACAAGACTGCATCTTTGAGGGTAGAGGGAAATAATTTTAGCTTCTTCTCATCAGAGACACAGTCATAGGTCCTACAGACAACAAAAAATTCAAACATGAAGGTATCAGGATCCTTAGAGGTTAAGCCATGGAAGTGTAGAAGGGCAGTAGGGATTATGTTCTTCATTATAGCCTCTCCATTGGTCTCTCTAATAAGAAAAACCTAATTGCCCCTACTTTAACCCATATTTTGGATAGGTGAAGTGGGTTCTTCTTCTTCCCCAATAGGTTCTTCAAATTTATCTAATTGCCTTCGCTTTCTCGCTTTTCGCATTTATGCACAAGGATTCAATTCCAAATAAGGCATTGTTGCCTCTGCTTTCTCGCATTTTCCTATGCTTATTCTACAGGTGATGCAACCTTATGTACTTGCCATTGCAGCCATATCTGCTTCACTTTCCATGACTCTTTTCATAAAATTAAATGACATGGTCAAATGCTTTCACTATTACTGAAGTTTATATGATAGCAAAAATGACATGGTCAAATGATTTTACTCTTGAAGTTAAATATGATAGCGAAAATGAGATATATGATTAGACTGTGGGTTGTTGTTTTCTCAGATTTGTGAATGTGTGGTTAAATTAATTTTAATTTTAATATGTTTCTTGAAGTATTTGACATTAGTACTGATGAAATTGCTTGACAAAGTGCCCTTTGATGTTCTGTTTTTTTTTTAAGATTCGATTAAATTAATTTTAATTTTGATAGACTTATAAAATTATTTTCCATGGTACCTGTAAAATGTTCGAAGAGAATTCCTTTTTCGTGGCCTTCGTAGCATATTTATGTTGAAATATTTGATGAAATCATTCTGTAGGGTATGTTAAGACGTTTGTAGCATATTTTTGTGCAAGGATTCAATTCCAGATAAGGAATTCTTGTCTCTACCTTCTGTGGCTTTCTCCTTTGCTTTTGCAACGAAAAGTAGGATCAGGCAGCTAGAAAGGGTTTACTTGCAGGGATCAATTTGCATGTGTGATTTCCTTGCCAAATTTGGCATGCATGGTTATCTATGTGTGTTCTTGGTTATATTTTTTCATTTCCATGGATTTTTCCATGTGTGTGGTGCTCTTTGGCCTTTCCTTAACATTTCTAGTTAGCATAGAGGTGATGGGTTCTCATGTTTTGGTGGAGCTCGGTTGTTGGATGGGTTCGAAGTTGAGTGAGGCAGATCTCGGAAAGGGAAAATGCATGGCATAGTGATCCCTGATCTGGACTATGGATTGCGGTAAATCCATTGTCTTAGTAACCCCTGAACCGGACTGTGGGTTACCATAAATCTAGGTATTGTGTACCTCGTTGGGCCTAGGAATCCTCAACTAGTGAATGGCAGGATATATAATAAATTCTAGAGGTGGGGTCCCTCGATCAGGCCTAGGAATAGTTTTTTGTGAATGGTGAGATATGTGGTAAAGCCTCGAGGGTGTTATGTCAATCATGGCTTAGTGACCCTTGAATTAGACTATGAGTTGTCGTAAAGCCTAGGGGCTAGGAGTAGTAAAATTCCTCATGATATGGGTGGATAAATCTAGTGGCATCCATGCTCATTTCTTTCTTTCGGTTATGAGTCCCGCATTCATGCTTGGAATATCGCATGAGAGTGGTTGGCTAAAGAGAGAATCGGCTCATCGAATCTATGGTCGGGTGGAGCAGGGTAGTCACATACTGGGTAGGTTTTTGCATTCATAAATAAGAGTCTCTTTCCTTGGTATTTTAGGTGTAAATGTACTGGTTCATTTGTGGCATATATGGATATTGTATGCTCATTATTTCTATTGGTTATATGCTGGTTATGAATATGTTTTATGATAGTGACAATGTATGGTTGTCATCGCGTTTTGATTTGTAAATGAATGAGTAATGAATATATGTCCTAATAGATATGTGATAAAGCACCAATGCTTCTAGATATTGAATTATTATATTAATATTGTCCTTATTGGTTTCTAGACCCTTTTGTTGTAATTGTACCCATTGTCACCTATATATACTAAGGATACCTAGATTTAGAGGCCACATCAACTTGTACACGTGTTATATTGTGAAAGGAGGTTTCCCTTTTAAAGAGGGTTCAAAATCATTATTCTCTTTCATTCTCAACTCATCGAGTTACTTATTTTTCTCTTTTCTTGCTACTAGGGTGTTTCGATGCATAACATTGATTCATCAAACTTTTAAATATTTCTACACCATTGGTCAACACAAAATGTAGCACCACAAGTTCATAGTATCCAACCAAGTTTTAAATGTTTCCTTTGCAATATCTTCTTCCTTATTTTTCAAGCTAGATATCAAAGACCATTATATATCAATTTTAGAAAATACCGTGACTTATTTCATTCAATCAAAATATCATGAATTTGACGTAAGGCATATTTATTTTTAATTCCACTTGCATTTACCTACTTGTATTCAATGTAATGCCTCCAAGACACATATTTCATTCATAAAAAAATCACCAGTTCTCCCCAAGTTTATGTACTAGGTTAAGTCAACCTTTCAATATATTTTGAAGTTGCATGTGTAAATCCTGCAATTCTATTATAATCATACAATATAGAGGCTTGGAAATAGGCTATATTTGTGCTTTAATTTCAATAGTAAATTATATCTCACATTTTAATGGTAGTCTAGGAAACTCTTCTAGAAATGCATCAAGAAATTCTAACAATATTTGATGATGTTATATATATTTTAAATATTTTTCTAGTTCATAGCAACTACCACATACATAAAACACCCTTGTTCAAGACCCATTTTCAATTGTAAGGCTGAAAAGAATCTTAGAGTTGCTTATCTCTTGGTTCCTACCAAGATTCTCCTTTCCCCTAAATCATCTACAAATTAAAGTAACTTACCTTTCATATATAGAATTATTTCATGAGCTCCCAACCAATCCGTACCACGAAATATAACATAGGATCCCAAGGTGGTAACATATGATAATATCTAAGTACTGCATGCTCTCAAATCAAGTTCGTAATATTTTAACAAGTGTTCTACCTCTTTTTAATAATTAAATTCATCTCAACCATTTTATAATGTATTTTATTGCATTCCATTAAACCACATCTAAATAATGAATTTGGAGAAATAAAAGTTTTATTGTCTTTTCGATCAATTAATAAAGAAAATTTAATTCCATTTATTTTACCTACAATCTACAAGATTGTATATTGGTGTTCTACTTGATAATTATTCACCATAACATGAATCCTATGTGTCTTATGTTACGTTAATTTTGACTCACAAAGTAGTTAAGATAACCTTGTTTTGGTCATTGATGGATTTATCATTGGTGTTTTATGAGCCCATGCCATGGGTGACCCATGGTATTTAATGTAATGATTCCTATTTAAAGGCTTGAATAACTACATAAAATGCCTCAAGTGGCCTAGTGTTTCGTCAACTCAATGGATAAGGTCTATATATATATATATATAGATATATATCTGTGTGTGTGTGTGTGTGTTTAGTTCTAATTTTCCCACTAAAGGGTTTCTGGGGTGAATATCGATTCTTTTCTACATGTGTACCATGAGTTTATTTCATTTCTCTAGTTACACTCCATTTTTAACACGTGATATCATAGCACAATTAGAGAAATAATATAAACACAAATGATTATACACATGGAAAACATGTACATAAGAGTCAATATTTACCTTGGACACACTTTACCAAGAAAGCCAAGACTCGAGATATATATCTTTGTTACCATAATCCAAGCTAGCCAAGCTCCAAGCCACTTGAGGTATTTTACAATGGATTCCTTCAAGCCTTAAAATAAGCTTAATCGCATCAAATGTCATGGGAAAATACCATGGGTTTCCCAATACCATGATCCTATAAACCACCAAAAATAGTCATGTTAATGACGAAATCAAATATATTGCATATCCTAAGAATAAGTTGTGGACCTATGGAATACTAATGTAAGTCGAATGAGTGATCAATTATATAATAGTGCTGAAGGATGCCAAAAGGTATCCTTAGTTGGATCATTGATGAGATCAAGCGAAAATACTAAAAACTCTTGTGTATGAGTTTTATATCATTTGCATATCAATGATGCATAACAGTTGGAGGAACTAGAGAACATAATGGGGGTAATATGAGAACAAATAGGGACACTTTATGTGAGGTGATTTCAATGTGTAGGGAATTTAGCCAAGTGGATGAATGCAAATTAACGTCAGGGTGGTTTAGCTCATCATGAATATGTAGAAGATTAGTTATGTCCCTTGAGGTCAACAATTATTGTAGTTTCCTCAGAGTTATTAATTTGATAAGATCTAAGGTCTTAAACCACCCATAGGTGGAGGCATGAAAATATCGTCACTATAGGAGGTGGAATGCTTTAGTAGCATCCATGAATGAAGTTATGTTAAACCTTGAGAATAAATATCCAGTTTAATAGGATCTCCCAAGAACCTTTGATTTCATAGTAGCATGAGTGGCTTTAATGGATTCCACTCAACCATTAAAGAAAGAACAAGAAATGAGAGTTATGGGAAAGGATAATTTACATTGACACACTAGGGGAGAACTCACTATCAAAGAAATTACACCCACAAGTCTCCTAAATCAAATGATCATATATTTTAGAACCAGGATGGAAAAAATTCATTAGGAATGATCCGTTACAAATTAATGGAGTTGGAGCTATTACAATTAGACAAAGGAATGTTTAGATATCACACACTGGCACTTACTTCAGCATGGCATCAAAGATTCAAACCATACAATTCAAGGTTGTCATTGTGATCATAACAAACATCCTTTCCTCCTACAAAAGAAATCATCCCTTAGTGTTAAACCTAATGAACCGATTTCTTACATGAAGTGATGGTTCATGGTTATGTGAACCATGGTAAATGAAACCTAGAAAAACATCAGAAGGATTGACATGGAAGATAGTAGAAACACATGGATGTAGACTCGAATATAAAGAAATACTCAAATAAGGAGTGTTTGCTTCAACTTGTTGTAATTGGAGCAGAGAGTGATGTTGGTAAATAATATGGTAGATGTTTCTTGTGGCTCGTGGGTTCTCCCATAAAGAGGGAGTAGACTATGAGGAGACTTTTTCCCCTGTAGCCAAATATTCCTTTATTGAAGAAGTTCTTTCAATAGCTTTTGAGACAAGGTGGAACATCCACTAGATGGATGTGAAGATCACCTTCCTCAATGTCATCATTGAGGAAGAAGTCTATATCAAGCAACCATATGGGTTTGAAGTCCATGATAGGGAGACTTATGTATGTAGCTTTAATAAATCGCTATATGCACTCAAAAAGGTACCCAAGGCATGATATTCAAGGAGCGATAGCAATATGCAAAACATAGGCTTCACCAAGAGTGAGGTGGATCCCAACCTATACTTCTTGTTGATTGGGTCTAAGCCCCACATTTTAGTGTTGCATGTGGATGATCTAATTCGAATAGGTGTAGAGAGATTGATTGCATGTTGTATTTCAGATATAGCATTAGAATTTGAGATGAGGGATATCAGGTTGATGCATCACTTTCTCAGAATTTGCAGCAAACAGGTGAGATCCTCCTTAGGCAAGGGATGTACAAACTAAAGAATCGTCTCGAGTGTTAAATTTGCACCCATCTTCGCTCCTATTGCCTTCACATTGGTAGCTTAAAAATAGAGTTCATATCTTGTGTCTTCAGCCAAAAATCCCTCATTTCATAGATTTTTGGTGCTTCGTGTGTTCTCTGCATAGTAAGCATGTGAGCCTATCGTTTTGTGTCTATTTTGCGCACTTTGATTGTCCTCCCTCTCCACGAAACTACCAAAAGACTCTCTCCCTTTTCACCTCTGACAGTTTTGGTTCACAAACTCCTTTCTTTCTTTGCCACATTCCACAAGAAAATGGGATAGTATGGGAGATCGTCCTCCACTCAGGCTGCCCAGTCTGACTTCAATGTTGTCAGCACAAGGCATTTTATGGTGAGGTGGTTAGTCATGACATAGATGTTGGTATGGTCCTACCCTTGGCATGCCATAGGAGAACCAACCAGCATGCAAGAGGCCCTCAACATGCACGCAACAGTGTATGACATGCCTTCCCTCTAAGAGCTTTGGATATGTTTGCTCCTCCCTTCAACCAGTCATCACTTTATTTCCACATAGATTTCGTATACATCCATAGTTCAAATAGTCATGCTAAAATATGCGGGTTGTCATGAAAAAGTGTTGTTACACTCATAGATGAGACTTCTTCATGACCTCGAAGCTCATATTTTTATAGTTATTCTGAAAGATTCTAATTTCCTTGTGCTCCATAAACCTAATAAATAAGAAATCATTTTGATAACCTCAATAATAGAAACCTTATTATCTCTCTATGTATATGCTTTAGTTCCAAAAAACCCAAATCAAAAAATACTCTAACTTCTACACCATGATATCTTAACATTTTCCAAGTTGTGTTAACATTCTTTCTATGATTCACAAAATGATGAAAATACTTAGTGTTTTCATCTTCTTTAGGAATCCACAAGGCTCTACTTTAAGTATATGATTATTTTCGTTATTATTCAAAAACTTGATCATCGAAACCAACTACAACTTGACTAAAGAAAGCTTCCAAATTATCTATTAATTCTTGCTCATACCCAATTTTATTTTGATGTGTCTAAATCAAAAAGCATTATTTTGTCCTTTCTATATTGTTGGTGGAATGAATAAATATTGACTTACAAGTCCAATTAGTTTTTATGATTTTTATTTTTTTTGTTTGGCTTTCCCGCTAGGTAATTTTAACGGGTCAATTATATTTTATGATATCTATATAGTCATTTAGTGGTCATATTGAATTTAAATGGTTTCCCACTATGTGTTCCAATCTTCTAGAGCACTGGCCGGTGAACAAATTAACCATGCCACTGAAGTCCACACCCACACCAACCCGCAACCCTTAATAAAAAAAAGAATAACTTCATTCCTAAAAATTATATTCAACTTTTTTGGCTATTTTGAGTTCACTCAACCTTAAACCTCTCTAGGCAAAGAATGCCTTCATTGCCTTTGCATTCAATAGACCAAAATCTTTTGTTCTCTTAAACAATGATAATAAATCATGATAGTTAATTTGGGTCTCCAGTAGATTTTAAATACTTCTACTACAAAGTTTAGATTACCTACCATTCTAACATTATTTGCATAACACATTTAGTAATAAACATTTGCTGCTAGGTAAAACTTATTTAATTAAAATAACATGATGTATAAAATTTTACCATTTTATTGTGCAACATTAAACACTTAAACTATGCCAACTAAAAAAATTAATAAATATATAACTAACCTAACTAAAAGAGTAATAAATATTTAATTATTGGTCTTAAAAACATATTCAAAATGACTTGTAAATATCACTATTATTATAAAAATGTGATTTCAATCAGAATCATGCTCAAGTAGTCATGCCAGTTAAAGTAGCTCAAATAGTCATGCGAGTTAAAGGTAGTTGAAAATTTAAATCCATTTCTTTCTATAGGTAATTAACGATGCTCCATGACTTCTATGACTTCTATAAGCAAGCGTAGTCTTTGTAATTGAACGGTTGGACAATCATGATATATTTACTTATACAACAAGAGAATAGCTATTTGATGGTTATTTCTCTTCTATAGAGATTTACAGATATTATTGAAAAAAAATATTAAAACAATAATAAAATTTCTATTAATTAATTTTATAAAAGCATAAGTATGAAAAAGAGTTTCAAAAAAGTTACATGAACGACATTCCGGTTTTAAAAAAGTTGTATGAACATTTAATCGATCCAAATTAAAAGAAAATTAAAACCTCCATTACCCTTTAATGGAGCAAAATTAAAAGAAAAGCTTTAGAGCCTCCATTATATTGCCGTTTGAATGCTTTTCATACCAATATAAATAGTGGCCACACCTTTTACCATTCTTCTCGATGTAGTGAATGTTTGAGCCCTTGTTTCTTTTTGGAAGATTTATGGTCTTGTGCTTGTTTCAAGCATCACCTGTTGTTCTTGTTTTCTCTGGTTTATTGCTCTGTCATTCTGACTTTATTGTTTTTGTTTTCTCTGGGTTTATTGCTGGGCGATTTGATTCAGTTATCGTGTATATATTTTTATTTGACTTGGCCGGCTTTTGTCTTTTTTATTTTGTTTGCAGTGTTCTCTATTGGCATGTTAAATCTGTTTATGGAACTAGGGCTAAACACCATAAGTAAGAATATTATAATTCTTATTTTCACTGGTTAATCAGCAGAATGATTTAGAGATGGTACGAAAGAAGTGGTACAGTTTGCGAAAGCAATAGCAATGTTTGTGCCCTGCATTGACCTGACAATTAAAAAAGCTCAGTTGGGGAATTTCAGGTATTTTCCATTGCAGTTGAGATTATTTTCGGTTGTTTCAAATTCTGTGTTAAAATTAGACGCTCTTGAAATTTCTTAGATTATCCGTTCTTAATTTGCTAGGTGGTGTGAATATGTGGTTAAACTAATTTTAATTTTAGTTCTAATATATTTCTTGAATTATTTGACATTATTCCTCATGAAATCGATGCTTTCTAATTTTCTGTTAAGATTCGTTTAAATTAATTGAAATTTTGATAGACTTATGATATTATTGGCCATGGTACCTGTACAATGTTAGAAATAGAATTCAGTTTTCATGGCCTCTCTGTAGCAGATTTATGGTGGAATATTTGATGAAATTATTCTGCAGAATATGTTAAGACGTTTGTCGCATATTTTTGTGCAAGGATTCAATTCTGGATAAAGGATTTTTGTCTCTGCATTCGATGGCTTTCTCCTCTGCTTCCTGCATGATGGATGCCTCGACTTATGCTGTTGGCTCCACATAAACTAATTTAATTTAATTTAATTTATAGGTTAAGGAGAATGAGATATGATGAACCCTCACCAGAAAAATGAATGAGACATGATGAAATTAATAGTCAAGGCAATATTTTGCGAAATATCTCTTAAAACACCCACGGTCTGCCGATCATTTTGGACAACAGTCCATGGTCAAATGCTTTTACTATTAAAGTTATATGATAGCGAAAATAAGAAATGGTTAACCCTGAGCGGGGATTGAAGGGTTAAAATGAATTTGTAATGATTAAATTAATTCCTGAATTCAGGCTAGTTGTTCTTCTTTTGTTTGCAGCGTCACTCTGTTTCTTACATTTCGTAGTCAAAACAATGGGCTGGCCAACCGAGTTGTGTAGAATTTCAATAGATATGAACCATGTTTTCCCGAAACCACCAATGGCAACAAATACGTGTGAATTTTGGCCAGCCGGGTTGTGTAGAATTTCAATAGATATAAACCATATTTTCTCGAAACCACCAATGGCAACAAATACGTGTGAATTTTGTGCAGCCCGAAACCATTAATAGCAACAAAACCCACAACCGATTGTTCCCCACAACCGATCCAACAATGGTTTCATATTTTTTTACCCCATTGATTTTTCATCTATTTTTTATTCCATTCATTGATTGGCTTAAAATAGTTCTAAACCCTTCCTTTTGGAAGAATTGCAGCTAATCATTTAAAAAAAAACTAGTTAATCATTTGAGCGGTTAAAGTGGTTAAAGAAGTGGAGCTAATCATTTCAAAAAAAAATCGGTTAATCATGAGTGGTTAGCGATGCTTTTTGCATTAGCACATTCTCATTTCTCTCTGTTTTTCATATCCCTCATCTTGATTTTCACTAAGAAATAATCCCTCGTATATTTATGTTTTATTTATTCTTTTTGCCCATCCTATTTCATTTCTTTAAGTAGGTTGCTTAATATTATCATAGGACCGTATCTTTTTTAATTAATAGGTAGTTCTCATTTCCAAAAAGAATAGGACAGACAAGCACAATAAGGCTAATTAAAAATCTACCTTATTAATTTGATGGACAGAAATTTAAGTATTCAATAATACCATTTTTAAGGGTTAGTGGGGAGATGGGGTGAGGAGGAGGTTTCAATAATAAAATCATGTGTTTAATTGTATGAATAAATTCTAGTTTCAAGACAAATGAAGTTGTTGTTAGTGGGGAGATGGGGTGAGGAGGAGGTGGAGGTAAGAGTGGAGGTAGTAATAGCGGAGACCAAAGGAGGAGGAGGAAGAGTGGTAGGATGGTGGGAAAACGAGGAGGAATTTAAGGAGCGACAGAAGGGAGGAGCGATTAGTGGGGAAGAATAGCAAGAAGAGGAGGAGGGGGGACTAATTATAGTGAGAAACACATGGGGGAGGGGGTGGTAGTGGTAGAAGAATACAAGTGCGAGGATGGGATATAAGGATAAAAAGAGGATGTGGAGGGAGGGGATGGAAGAGGAGGATGTGGGGAGGTGGTGCGAGGAGGAGGTGGAGTAAAATGTGGTGGAGGAAAAGGGCACGGGGAAGAGGAGGAGGTGGAGGAAAAAGTGGAGGAAGATGAGGGAGGGATCTATAGGAGGATCAAAAGGAGCAGGAGTAGGTGGGAGAATGGGGAGATGAGGTGAGAGGAGGAGTAAGAGGAGGGGATATAGGAAGATAAGGGAAGGGGTGAGTGGGATGAGGGTAGAGTAGGGAAGAGGAGGAAAAGGACGAGGATTAGGGGGAGGAGGTCTGGGTGGAAGGGAGGATGAGATGGGTAAGAGGGTTGAGAGGGTTGGGGGAAGAGAATCGAGAGTAGGAGGAGAAGGAGGAGGAGGAGAAGGGGAGAGGATGAGGTGGAAAAAGATTTGGAGGAGGAGGAAAGAGGCACATGTTGATAAGGGAGGAAGGAGGAGTAAGAGGAGGTGGTTGAGGGGATGAATAGGTGGATGACGGTAGGAAGGCAATGAAGAGGGAGCATGGCAGGCATGTGGAGAAGTAAGATGAAGAAGACGAGGAGGATAAGGGGAGAGGATGATGGAGAAAATGAGGTAGAGGAGGAGGAAAAAGGGAGAGGTTGAGAAGGGAGGAAGGTGACAAAGCAGGAACATGGAAAGAATGTGGAGGAGTAAGAGGAGGAGGAGGAGGAAAAGGAGAAGAGGAGAAGGAAGAGGATGGGATGAGGAATTGGTGGGTGGGAAAAGAAGGAAGTGCATGATGAGGAGGAGGAAGAGTAATAAGTGTAGGAGGGTGCAAAAAAGAGGAATAAGTGAAGGTGAGACAAAAGGGAAGAGCGAGTGAGGAAGACTAGAAAGAAGAGGAAGAGGGGGTACTCAGGCAAAATAGGAACATGAGGGCGAGGAGGAAAGGGACATGGGAGTTGAAAATGAAAAGAGATAGAAGGGGAAGCGAGGATAAAAAGAGGATGTGGGTGGGAGGGGAAGGAATAGGAGGCAGAGGGAAGAGGAGGTTGTGGAGGGAGGGGTGATGAGTAGGATGTGGAGGAAAAAGTGGAGTAGGCATAAAGGGGGAGGGTAGAAAATTTGTAGGATGAGAAAAAGGAGGACGAGGAGGAGGTGGGGAAGTGGGAACGTGAGGTGAGAGGAGGAGGCATAGGAGAAGACAAAGGAGGACAAGGGAAAGGTGGAGTGGCATGATTGTAGAGGAGGGAGGAGGAGGAAAAGGAGGAGGATTAGGGCAGGACATGCAGGTAGAGTGGAGGATGATATGCATAGGGGGATGTGGGGGGTTGATAAAGCTTGGGGGAGCCAGAGGAGGGGTGGGTGCTGTGTAATTAGAAAGATGGGGAGGATGGGGATGGGGGAAGAGGGGAAGGGAGAGGAGGTGATGGAGGCAGTATCTTTGAAGGGGCTATTGGAGGTAAATGTGGAGGTCGAGGAGGAGGATTAGGATGATGCATAAGAGGAGTTGAGGGCAAGGAGGAGTGAGAAGGAAATATTCCAATAAATTTATATCATAAAAATTCACATTATAAACACAATCCAAATAATTTAAATGCAAATTATCATGTATTTTAAAAGCCTCCTCAGACATTAAGGTAGTGAGGGAATTTCTCCAAATGTACCTACAATTGTAGTGTTCAATAAACATATAATCACTGAGTGCTTAATATATTAAAGCCTTCCACAAAAACATTTGTAAACTACTCTTTAAGACAAAAATTGAAAAAGACAGTTCCTTGAACAATGTTAAGATAACTCATATTGACAAAAATACCTTGCTTACCTCGAGTGTGACACCTTGAGAAAATGATATTAACATTAGCATCTCCATCTCCGTCAACATCAATGGCAACAAATACGTGTGAATTTTGTGCAGCCCGAAACCATTAATAGCAACAAAACCCACAACCGATCCAACAATGGTTTCATATTTTTTTCCCCATAAATTTTTCATCTATTTTTTATTCCATTCATTGATTGGCTTAAAATAGTTCTAAACCCTTCCTTTTGGAAGAATTGCAGCTAATCATTTAAAAAAAAATTAGTTAATCATTTGAGCGGTTAAAGTGGTTAAAGAAGTGCAACTAATCATTTCAAAAAAAATCAGTTAATCATGAGTGGTTAGCCATGCTTTTTGCATTAGCACATTCTCATTTCTCTCTGTTTTGCATATCCCTCATCTTGATTTTCACTAAGAAATAATCCCTCGTATATTTATGTTTTATTTATTCTTTTTGCCCATACTATTTCATTTTTTAAGTAGGCTGCTTAATATTATCATAGGACCGTATCTTTTTTAATTAATAGGTAGTTTTCATTTCCAAAAAGAATAGGACAGACAAGCACAATAAGGCTAATTAAAAATCTACCTTATTAATTTGATGGACAGAAATTTAAGTATTCAATAATACCATTTTTAAGGGTTAGTGGGGAGATGGGGTGAGGAGGAGGTTTCAATGATAAAATCATGTGTTTAATTGTATGAATAAATTCTAGTTTCAAGACAAATGAAGTTGTTGTTAGTGGGGAGATGGGGTGAGGAGGAGGTGGA
>APFE030422187.1:5098-32122 GCA_000404065.3 Pinus taeda | reverse complement strand
AAATGGTTATAAAATCATTATGGGTTTATGGTTTAGGGTTTATAACACTTTAGTAAATTCTTTAATAAACACTTAATTCAAAGCTACAAAACACTTTATAAAATGTTATAAATAGGTTACGGTTTAGGGTTTAGGGTTTACCATTTAGGTTTTTGGGTTTAGTGTTTATGGTTTATAAGAATTTGGTAAATGCTTTTAGGAGTTAATTTTTAGGGTTTATAATACCTTAGTAAATTCTTTTAGTGTCTAGGCATTAGCCTTTAAGCATTAGGCAATAGGGTTTTGGGTTTGGGTTTAGGGTTTAGGGTTTATTAGGGATTGTAGTAGTAGTAAATTAGTAGTAGTAATAAAATTTACAAAACACTTTTTAAATTGTTGTAAAATTCTTAGGGTTTAGTTTTTACGGTTATCGGTAGGTTTTTGGGTTTAGTGTTTATGGTTTATAAGAATTTGGTAAATGCTTTTAGGAGTTAATTTTTAGGGTTTATAATACCTTAGTAAATTCTTTTAGTGTCTAGGAATTAGCCTTTAAGCATTAGGAAATAGGGTTTTGGGTTTGGGTTTAGGGTTTAGGGTTTATTAGGGATTGTAGTAGTAGTAAATTAGTAGTAGTAATAAAATTTACAAAACACTTTTTAAATTCTTTTAAAATTCTTAGGGTTTAGTTTTTACGGTTATCGGTTTGGGATTTACAGTTGGGAGTTTAGGATTTAAGGTTTCTCATTTAGGTTTTAGTGTTTAGGGTTTTTAAAATGTTATAAAATGCTCAGGGTTTAATGTTTAGTGTTTGGGGATTAGGGATTAGTATTTAGGGTTTATAAAACTTTAGTAATACTTTGATAAACACTTAAATAAAAGTTACAAAATATTTTTAGATGTGTTATACAATTATTAGTGTTTAGGGTTTAGAGTTTAGGGTTCGGAGTTTACGGTTTGGGATTTAGGGTTTACGGTTTACGGTTTAGAGTTTAGGGTTGAGGGCTTACAAAATGATTTTTAAAATGTTATAAAATTCCTAACATTTAGGTTTCATGATTTAGGGTTTAAGGGTTTGGGGTTTAGGATTTAGGGTTTAACATTTAGGGTTTGGGGTTTAAGGTTGAGGGTTTAGGGTTTAGAGTTTGGGGGTTTAGGGTTTTAGATTTATTGTTTAAGGTTTATAACACTTTAGTAAATTCTCTTAATAAACACTTAAATAAAATTTACAAAACATTGTTTCAAATGCTATAAAATGTTCAGTGTTTAAGGTTTCTCGTTTAAGATTTGATGATTAGGGTTTAGGGTATAGGGTTGACGGTTTAGGATTTAGGATTTATAACACATTAGTAAATTCATTTAATAAACACTTAAATAAAAGCTACAAAATGCTTTGTAAAATGTTATAAAATGCTTAGGGTTTAGAGTTTAGGGTTTCAGGTTTAAGGTTTATAACACTTCAGTAAATTCTTTTAATAAATGCTTAAATAAAAGTTACAAAATGATTTTTAAAATGTTGTAAAATTCTTAGGTTTTAGGGTTTAGGTTTTATAACACTTTAGTAAATTCTTTTAATAAACACTTAAATAAGAGTTAAAAAATTCTTTTAAAATTTTTATAAAAAGTTACAAAATGATTTTTAAAATGTTGTAAAATTCTTAGGTTTTAGGGTTTAGGGTTTATAACACTTTAGTAAATTATTTTAATAAACACTTCAATAAGAGTCAAAAAATTCTTTTAAAAATGTTATAAAATGCTTAGCGTTCAGGGTTTAGGGTTTTGGATTTGGGGTTTGGGGTTTGGATTTTACATTTTATGTTATAAAATGCTTAGCATTTAGGTTTTGGGGTTTAGGGATTAGAGTTTAGGTTTTAAAATTTACGGTTTATAACAATTCAGTAAATGCTTTCAATAGACACTTAAATAAATGTTAGATAACACTTTAAAAAATGTTATAAAATACCTATGTTTTAGGCTTTAGGGTTTAGTGTTTATGGTTTAGGGTTTACAATTTGGGTTTTATGGTGTAGAGGTTAGTTTTAATAACACTTTATTAAATGATTTCAATAAAAACTTAAATAAAATATACAAAACCCTTTTATAATGTCATAAAACGCTTAGGGTTTATTGTTGAGGATTCTTTCTTTCTGGGTTTGGGGTTGGGGTTTGGGGTTGGGTGTTTAGGTTTTAGTGTTTAGCGGTGAGGGTTTAGGGTTTTGTAACACCTTTTAAAATTATTTTAATAAACACTTAAATAAAAGTTACAAAACACTCTTTAAAAAGTTATAAACTCCTTTGGTTTTAGTGCTTAGGGTATAGGCTTTGGGATTTAGGGTTTAGGGTTTATAACACTTTATTAACTGATTTTAATAAACACTTAAATAAATGTTACAAATCAATTTTTAAAATGTTATAAAATGCTTTGGGTTTAGTGTTGAGGTTTAGGGTTTAAATATGATAAAATTATTAGGGTTTTAGGGTTTATAAGACTTTGCTAAATGATTTTAATAACCACTTAAAATTTTTTACAAAATGTTAGTTAAAATGTTATAAAATGCTTAGGGCTTCACGTTTAGGGTTTAAAATATTATAAAATTCTTAGTGTTTAGGGTTTAGAGTTTAAGGTTTATAGCACTTTACTAAATGGTTTTAATAAACACTTAAATCAAAGTTACAAAAATCTTTCTAAATTTTTGTAAAATGCTTAGGGTTTACGGTTTACGATTTATAACACTTTAGTAAATACTTTTAATAAACGCTTCATGAAAAGTTACAAAATTATTTTTCAACTATTATAAAACTCTTAGCGTTTAGGGTTTTAGTGTTAGTATTTGTGGTTTGGGGTTTGGATTTTAGAGTTTAGGCTTTATGGTTTAAGGTTTATAACAATTTAGTAAATGATTTTAATAAACACTTAATAAAAGTTGCAAAACGATTTTTAAAATGTTATAAAATGCCTAGGGTTTAGTATTTGGGGTTTAGGTTTTAGGATTTATGGTTTATAACACTTTAGTAATTTCTTTCAATAACACTTAATAGGTATTACACAACACTTTTTAAAATGTTATAAAATACTTATGTTTTAGGCTTTAGGGTTTAGGTTTACAGTTTAGGCTTGATGGTTTGGGTTTTAGGGTTTAGAGATTAGTTTCTATAAGACTTTATTAAATTCTTTCAATAAAAACTTAAATAAAAGTTACAAAACCCTTTTTAAAAACTTATAAAATACAGAGGGTTTAGGGTTTGGGGTTTAGGGTTTAGTGTTTAGGATTAATGTTTTAGGGTCTGTAACACTTTAGTAAATTCTTTTAAAAAACAATTGAATAAAAGTTACACATCATTTTCTAAAATGTTATAAAATTCTTTTGTTTTAGAGTTTAGGATATAGGCTTTTTTATTTAGGGTTTAGGGTTTATAACACTTTATAAAATTATTTTAATAACCACTAAAATAAATGTTACAAAACAATTTTTAAAATGTTATAAAATGCATTGGGTTTAGGTTTTAAAATATGATAAAATTATTAGGGTTTAGGTTTCATAATACTAGTTAAAATTTTAGAAAATGCTTAGGATTTAGTGCTTAGGGTTTAAAATGTTATCAAATGCTTAGGGTTTAGTGTTTAGAGTTTAGGTTTTATAGAGCTTTAGTAAACGATTCTAATAAAAACTTAAATAAAAGTTACAATACACTTGTTATGATGTTATAGAATGCTTAAGGTTTAGGGTTTGGGATTTAGGTTAGGGTTTAGGGTTTGGGGTTCAGGGTTTAGTGTTTAGGGTTTATAACACTTTATGAAGCTCATGTGATAAACACTTAATTAAAAGTTACAAAGCAACTTTTAAAATGTTATAAACTCAGTAGGGTTTAGGGTGTAACATTTAGGGCTCACGGTTTAGGATTTCATGTTTAGGCTTTAGGGTTTACAGTTTATAACACTTTAATAAATGGTTTTAATAAACACTTGAATAAAAGTTACAAAACACTTTTTAAAATATTATAAAATTCTTATGTTTTAGGGTTTAATGTTTAGGGTTTAGGGTTTAGGATTTATAAGAAACTAGTAAATTCCTTTAATAAACACTTAAATGGAAGTTATAAAATGATTTTTCAAATGTTATTAAATTCTTAGGGTTTAGGGTTTACTTTTTACGGTTTAGAGTTTATAAAACTTTAGTAAATTCTTTGAATAAACACTTAAATAAAAGTTACAAAAAGCTTTTTAATATGCTATGAAATTCTGAGGATTTAGGATTTAGGGTTTTAGGTTAGCATTTAGGGTTTAGACTTTAGAGCTTATAACACTTTAGTAAATGATTTTAAGAAAAACTTAAATAAAAGGTTAAAAAATGCTTTTTAAAATGTTATAAAATTCTTAGGGTTTAAGGTTTACGGTTTGGGGTTTAAGGCTTAGGTTTTAAGGTTTATAACACTTCAGTAAATGATTTTAATAAATATGTAAATAAAAACTAAAAAAATTCTTTTTAAAATGTTATAAAATTCCTAGGGTTTAGGGTTTAGGGTTTGGTGTTTGAGGTTTAGGGTCTAGGATTTATTACAATTTAGTAAATGATTTTAATAAACACTTAAATGAAAGTTATATAACTCTTTTTAAAATGTTATAAGATGCCTAGGGTTTAGTGTTTAGTGTTTAGGATTTAATGTTTTAGGTTTATGGTTTATTTTTTAGGGTTTATAGTTTATAAGACCATAGTAAATTCTTTTAATAAAAACTTTAAAAAAATGTTAAAAGACAATTTATAGAATGTTATAAAATGATTAGTGTTTAGGGTTTAAAATGTTATAGAATCGTTACAACTTAGGGTTTAAAACGCTTTAGTAAATGCCTTTAATAGATACCTCAAAAAAGTTACAAAACACTTATTAACATTTTATAAAATACTTAGGGTTCAAGGTTTAGGGATTAGATTTAAAACGTTGTAAAATTATTAGGGTTTAGGATTTAGAGATTATAGCACTTCATTAAAGGATTTTAATAAACACTTAAAAAAAGGTTGCAAAATGATTGTTGAAATGTTATAAAATGATTAGGGTTTATAACACTTTAGTAAATGTTATAAAATGCTTAGGGTTTAGGGATTAGGGTTTGGGATTTAGGGTTGAGGGTCTAGGGTTGAGGGTCTAGGGTTTAGGGTTTATAACACTTTAGTAAGTTATTTTAATAAAAACTTAAAAAAATGACAAAAAGCTTTTTAAAACTTCATAAAATTATTAGAGTTTAGTGTTTAGGATATAAGGTTTGGGGTTTAAGGTTTAGAATTTAAGGTTTAAGGATTAGGGTTTAGGGTCAATAAGACTTTAGTAAATTATTTTAATAAACACTTAAATAAAAGTTACAAAAATGTTTTGAAAAGGTTATGAAATGCTTAGGGTTTAGGGTTTGGGGTTTTGAGTTTGGGGTTTAGGGTTTAGCATTTAGGGTTTTGGGTTTTGGGTTTATAAAACTTCAGTAAATTATTTTAATAAACACCTAAATTAAATATATGAAACACTTGTTAAAATTTGATAAAATGCTTAGGGTTTAGGGTTTATAACACTTCAGTAAACGCTTTTAATAAACATTTAAAAAAGGTTACAAAACTCTTTAGAAAATGTTATAAAATGCTTAGCATTTAGGGTTTACAGTTTATAACACTTTCGTAAATTCTTTTAAGAAACAGTTAAAAAAAGTAACAAAATGCTTGCTAAAATGTTATCAAATAGTTTTGGATTAGAGTTTAGGGTTTAGGATTTAGGGTTTAAAATGTTATAAAATGAGTTGGTTTTAGAGTTTATAAAATTTTAGTAAATTCTTTTAATAAACACTTAAAAGCAGCTACAAAAATCTTGTTAAAATGTTGTTAAATGCTTAGGGTTTGGGGTTTAGGGTTTAGAATGTTATAAAATGCTTAAGGTTTAGGGTTTATGGTTAGGGTTCATAACACCTCAGTAAATGATTTTTGTAAACACTTAAAAAAAGTTACAAAAGGATTTTTATAATGTTACAAACTTTTGAGGGTTTAGTGTTTATGGTTTAGGGTTTATAACAATTTAGTAAATGATTCTAATTAAAACTTAGAAAAATTTATAATATGCTTGTTAAAATGTTATAAAATGTTTAGGTTTTACAGTTTACTGTTTATAACACATTATTAAATACTTTTAATAAACACTTAAAAGGAAAGTTACAAAAATCTTCATAAAATGTTATAAGATGCTTAGGGTTTAGGATTTAGTGTTTACATTTTAATGTTTAGGGTTTAGGGTTTAGGTTTTATGGTTTAGGTTTAGGATTTATAACACTTTAATGAATTAATTTAATAAGCACTTAAAAAAAGTTACAAGGCAATTTATAAAATGTTATCAAATGCTTAGTGTTTAGGGTTTAAAATGTTATAAAATGCTTACAGTTTAGGGTTTACGTTTTAGGGTTTCTGGTTTAGGTTTTAAAACACCTTAGCAAATTCTTTTAATAGATACTTAAAAAAAGTTTCGAAACACTTATTCAAATGTTATAAAATACTTATGGTTAAGGGTTAAGCGTTTAGGGTTTAAGATGTTATGAAATGAAGAGGGTTTAGACTTTACGGATTAGGTTTTTGGGTTTAAAATGTTATAAAATTATTAGTGTTCAAGGTTTAGGGCTTAGGGTTTATTGTCTATAGTATATAACACTTTGGTAAATGCTTTTAATAAACAACATAAAAAAGTTACAAAACGATTTTTAAAATGTTATACAGTTCTTAGGGTTTAAGTTTTAGTGTTTATAACACCTTAGTAAATGATTTTAATAAACACTTAAATAAAAGTTACAAAATTATTTTTAAAATGGGTATAGGATTTAGTGTATAGGATTTGGGGTTTAGGTTTTAATGCTTATAATACTTTAGTAAATGCTTTTAATAAACACTTAAATAGAAGTTACAAAATTATTTTTAAAATGTTATAAAATGTTGAGGGTATAGGGTTTGGGGTTTAGGTTTGAGGGTCTAGCGTGTAGGGTTTATAATACTTTAGTAAGTTCTTTTAATAAACACATAAGAAAAAGTTACAAAACCCTTTTTAAAATGTTATAAAATGCATAGGGTTTAGGCTTTAGGAGGTCGGATTTGTAGTTTAATGTTTAGGGATTAGGTTTTAGGGTTTATAAAACTACTAAATTCTTTAATAAACACTTAAATAAAATTTGAAAAACCATTTTTAAAAGGTTATAAAAAATTTCGGGTTTAGGGTTTGGGGTTTAGGGTTTAGCATTTTTGTTTTGGGTATATAACACCTCATTAAATGCTTCTCGTAAACACATAAATAAAATATACGAAACACTTGTTAAAATTTTATAAAATGTTAAGGTTTGGGATTTATAACACTTTTGTGAATGCTTTTAATAAACACTTTAAAAAAGGTTAGAATACACTCTTTAAAATGACATAAAATTCTCAAGTTTTATGGTTTAGGGTTTGGGGTTTGGGGTTTATAACATTTTTGCGTCCCTCTCCACCATTGTTTCTTAGGCATATGGCACCGAATATGACCAAGGGTCGGTGCTGGTAGCCCAACCCTCCCTCCTAAAGCTCTAAACTTAAACATTATATAATAGTTCGGTCTATGCTATGTTAAGAACTACCATGTGGCATTTTGGTGAAGTGCTTCATTATGGAGTGGGAGGTCAGGGGTTTAAATCCCTCAGACCTCACTCAGACCCATACTAAAATTTTAACTAACCCTAGGGTTCCATGTGGCAGCCCATGACTGGAACACACGACACCCAATTATTGGTCTACATAAAACTAGCACAAAACAATCAAATGTGCCAAAAATAAACAAACTAGAGGATGACACATAGCAAGATATCATTAACTCATACCTTACACAGTCACTCTGCTAACTCACTATATGATCAACCTAGTCAACTCACTAGTCAGCAGACCTACTAGAATTTTAATTCTTGGGCCAAACAATGAGCACACGATAACTTGAGAATATGGTGTCAGATTGAGGTAAAACGAATGTCATTGGATTGAGAACAACAAGAACTTCAATTTGATGCTACATTTAAGAATTTCTCGACACTTTCATTTTTTAGAAAAATTGTTATCAAATGATCATCTGTGGAATTGAAGATCTTTAGTTTCCTATTGGTCAAATAATTTCCAGAAAGAATGTAAGTTTTTTTTTGAAAGATGAGGTAGTGCCTTTCTTTTTCTATTCATATAAATCCAAGTTAAGCCATATACATAGTTTTGGTGGCCTCAACCCACCCAAATGGGAAACTGAGTCTGTTGGCCACCTCAAGTTAAAATATGCCATCCAATAACAAAAATGTGTAAGTCTATTAATCCATACTAAGTATACTTCACAATAGAAAAAACTAAACATATATCCAGTAGTCATGAAAATAGGAAAAAAGGATGAAATATTGTCCTCAAAATCTAGCCATGGAGGAAATAGCTCGGCTTAAGGGTCATTCTTCACATCCCTCGAGTGGTATCACCTTTGCTCAATGTGCTAGAATGAGTTGCCTCAACTGTTGCTGGATTTTGTCCAGCTTACTATCTTGCATAATCATGGTTATTTGCAGGTTCTTCATTTCTTTTTTCATGTTAGGCATGCCTTGGGCCAGTTCCGCCATTTCTCCTGCAACTTGCTCCAGTGCCCTTGCTAGTAGGCGTTTCAGCACCTAGTAAACGTGCAAGGCCCGTTTATATCGGGTCATGTGACCTCTCGTGTTACCTGGGTTTGGGATGAGATCCCCCCACTCTTCCATTGCTGGCTTTGAGTCATCCTCCATTACATTTTCCTTCATCTCCTTAATTAGTCTACATATGTCCTCAACTGTGCCCTCTTTATACACCCTTCCCACCTCCTGGATGGTTTTCCTCATTTTTCTATGGCTGCATCTCTATGGGGCCATCGAATAGGTTGTATTATTGTTGTGGCTAGGTTGGTTAGACTAGCCCCTTCCACCATTCCCCCTTCCCTATCCCGTCCACACCATTTTGCCTCTTACTGTCACCTGTGTATCATGTCCAACAGAGAATCTTATATTCTCTACCATTGCCTTTGTTCTCCTCTCCTGAGTACCCATTCCCCTAAATTGGCCTTCAACACAAAACTTTCTCCCTCTGGTCAGACTGCTCTCAATCCTTCCTCCCCGTGTCCTAGATAATTGGGTAACCGTTATTGTCTTCCCCATTTCCCAAATTGTTTCTTTGTCCTCCTCACGCGATCCCTGATCCTCTCCATTAGAGAAATCTAGAGGGGTTTTGCCCTGGTTGCCTCGGTTTCCTCCCATTCTATGCCCTTCCCCTGAATTTTCCTTCGACACTCCTTCCTCCTCCTTACTACCATCTTTAAAGGATTTAACCCCATCTGATATAATTCTCCCTTTATCTGCTAATCCTAGCTCTCCCTCTTCTTCCATCAAAATGTAGAAATTTACAGGGTAAGTTCCTCATGCAGTGTCGGAATATCCTAACACAGACTATTAACAATTAAGAAAATTACAAGATTCAACTTTACAAAAACATACCTGGACCTGTGCATCGCCTCTGGTGAAACCAACTTGTCCTTGGCTCCCGTTGTCTTCCTCCTTCGCTTATTTGTGACCAACCTCATTACCCTCTCCTCTCTTGTTTTTCTTCTATCAACTTGCCCACATCTAATCAATCTGGCGCCACTGATGTCTTCTATTTCTTCTCCTAATCCCTTGTTAGCTCTATTCCTCGGGCGGCTGTGCCATCTGCTTGCCTTCCCCGCATCCTGTTTTATTATGGGAACATTGGGAGGCTAGCACTGCCATCCATTCCCCTCCACGATCCGTTCCCATGTCATCTTCCCATTTCTCATCCCAATCAGGGGAGAAAGAATGTAAATTTGACTTCGTGAAGGTATTGTTTTTATTGTAAAAGTAAATCTAGCTTCCAAGAATACCCCTATTACAAAAAAATTGTTTGATTGCAACATTTGATGTATGAAATTCGCTGAATGACAAATCATTCTTCCTAAATTTCAGGAAAAAGTATTGTTTCCCTTTAACTTCCTTTGAATACCCAAAACGAGTCATATTTGTATAACTATTAAAATATTGGTTCGTATACTAGCTGTTGGAGAGTGTTTGTGATTACTTGATATATCTTCTTACACTCTACTCCCAAATTGGAATTCAAAAATAATAATTCAAATATTCATGGATATGATAGCACAATTTATATTCACCTCCCTTTTTTAATGTCTTAAGGACACAAAAGTTGTTGGTAGATTGTTTGCACAACCTAAGATAACACATGAAGGAAAATTTGATAAATAAAAAAAGGTGGAGGCACCTTTCATGATGTCAAATTATGAGTAATTAGTGCGCCCATATAATAATTGACCTGTGGATTTATGCCCATCCCATGAAAGATAGGTACTTAAATATACCAAAGCATAAGAACGTTGGCCTATTTTACTAAAATTCAATAATAAACTATTGGGTGAGATTATGGTTTCCTCTTGTTTAAAATGCATTTTTGAATGCATAAATAGATTTAACACCTACTCCATTTAGGGAGAAAGTTACAATGAAATATTCCGAGAAAGGGGCCAAAACATCTATTAGAGTACACCCTTAAATTTTTGCAATATTCATTCTAATTTTCATACACCAATATCATGATGGAGGAGTTATTTAGGTATTCGATATAAGGAATCTAGATTTAGTGTGAGATTTTTTTTCCTTTGTTGTCCCTTTCGTTTCTCTTTCAAGTTTGGGTGAACCTAGGCATCAAAGAGCAATTTGAATATGATCGAATACGATATTTCCATGGATAGATGCATAAACCAACATTGTGTAATGTACAAATGTGTAGAGATTATATATCATATGCAGGCGATAGATTGATAAGAGACATGCAAGAAACTAATGAGAGATGTCCATAGGGACCTTACATTTCCGTGACTAGCATGAAATGTAGGAGAAGAACCTACAAATGAAAGAACAAGAATAGACAAGACACCGCAAGACACAAGGTAGAGATGGTGGTCCAAATTTGGTATTTGAGAAAAATCAAATAGTTTAGGAAGAATTTTTGTAACTTTTATTTAAGTGTTTGTTAAAAGAATTTACTAAATTTTTATAGACCCTAAACCATAAAAATAAAACCCTCAACCCTAAAAACAAAAACGTAAACCCTAGACCCTAACCATTTTATAAAATTTTAAAAATTGTTTTGTAACCTTTATTTAAGTGTTCACTAAAATCGTTTAGTAAGATGATGTAGACACTAAACACTAAACGCTAAACCTAAACCAAAACCCCAAATGTTACACCCTAAACCGTAATCATTTTATAAAATTTTATTTGATTGATTATTAAAATAATTTACTAAAGTCTTATAAACCCGAAACCCTAAACCCTAAATCATAAACCCTACACCCTAAACCCTAAACCTTAAACACTAAACCCTAAACCTTAAACCCTAAGCCCCAAACCGTGAACATTAAACCCTAAACCCTAAGCATTTTATAACATTTTAAAAGAGTTTTGTGATTTTTATTTAAGTGTTTATTAAAATATTTTACTAAGCTGTTATAAATCCTCAACACTAAACTGTAAACCACAAACCCTAAACCCTAAACCCTAAACCCTAAATGCTAAACGCTAAACCCTAATAATTTCATAACATTTTAAAAAACATATTGTAACATCTATTTAAGTGTTTATTATAAGAATTTACTAAAGTCTTATAAACCCTAAACCCTAAGAATTTTATAGCATTCTAAAAAGAGTTTCGTAACTTTTACTTAATTTGTTTATCAAATTAATTTACGAAGGTGTTATAAACCCTAAAAAATAAAAACTAAACCCTAAACTGTAAACCCTAAACTGAAAAACCTAAACCCAAAATGCTTAAACCTAAGCCTTTTATAACATTTCAAAAAGCATTTTGTAACTTTCATTTAAGTGTTTATTAAAACAATTTACTAAAGTGTAATAAACCCTAAACACTATACCCTAAACCCCAAACCGTAAACCGTAAACCATATACCTTATACCCTAAAACCTAAACCCTAAGAATTTCATAACATTTTAAAAAGTGTTTTGGAACTCTTTTTCTATGTTTATTAAAAGAATTTACTAAAGTGTTATAAATTTTAAGCACTAATCTCTAAAACCTAAACCCTAATTAAATTATAACATTTTAAAGAGTGTTTTGTAGCTTTTATTTAAGTGTATATTAAAAACGTTTACTAAATTATTATAAACCATAAACCCTAAATGCTAAAGTCTAAGAATTTTATAACATTTTAAAAACTATTTGTAACTTTTATTTAAGTGCTTATTAAAGGAATTTACTAAAATGTTATAAACCCTAAACCCTAAACCAACCGTAATCCCTAAACCATAAAACCCAATAATTTTATCAGTATCTATAATAAGGGAAGACCACACCTCAGTATGTGAGTGTAGGAGGGAGAAAATCGTGATACATGAGATACCCTGACATTTGTTTTTCCACCCTTCTTCATAAACCTTTTGACTTTTAGTTATTTTTCTTCATAACTCCTCGACGCTCCATCGGATGAATGCATTATGTGTACTATGTAGCAGTGGATACCTTTTTAACGTGGGGCGGTTCATCCGTACACCCTAAACCTTAAACCCTAAACCCTTAAACCCAAAATCATAAAAACTAAACCCTAAGCATTTTATAACATTTTAAAAATTGTTTTGTAACATTTATTTAGGTGTTTATTAAAACAATTACTAAGTTGTTATAAATGTGAAAACATGACCCATAAACCCTAAACACTAAACCCTAAACCAAAAATCTTAAAACTTAAACCCTAAGCATTTTATAAAGTGTTATTAACCCTAAATGCTTAACCCTAAACCCTAAACCCCAAACCCTAAATCCTAAACCCTAAATTCTAAACCCTAAACCCTAGTCATTTTATAACAATTTTGAAAACGTTTTGTAACTTTTATTTAAGTGTTTACTAAAAACATTTAATAAAGTGCTATACATCCTAAACCCTAAACTCTAAAGCATAGGCCCCTAACCCTAAACACTAAAGTGTCAACCCTAAACCCTAAGTATTTTATAACATTTTAAAAAGTGTTTTGTAAATTTTATTTAAATGTTTATTAAAACCATTTACTAAAGTGTTATAATTCCTAAACCCTAAACTCTAAAACCTAAACACTTGACTTAAAGTATAATGTATATAGAATATTTTGACTAAAGAATTATTTATTGGTTTTATTATAACTATTGTGACCATATAATTAAATGGATTGAAAATTGCTACAACCATTACACTATGATAAGAATCAAAGCACTAACTCCATTATACATATTGAATTAAAAAATTCGATACATATTGCATTAAAAAATTTGTAAAAATTAATTAAAATATATTATTATTATTATTATATTGGATTTATATGATATATAAAAATATGTTTATTGAATCACCCCCACTATTATTATGGGAATCCTTTAATTGGAAATAGTTCTTCTTACATTACCATGGATTAGAAATACCACGTGCCCAATATGATGTGTTGATATGCCATCTTCTTAAATTAATTAATGTGAGTTAATTTCATTAATATAGTATATTTAGCTTGAAAATAAATCTTATCATTGATATGTCAATATTACCATGAATATTCCAACATATTCAGTGGGTTCAGAAATCTTATCATTGAGATGTCAATATTACCATGAATATTCCGACATATTCCATGGGTTCAAAAATCTTATGATTGAGATGTCAATATTACCATGAATATTCCAACATATTCCATGGGGTTTAAATATCTACGATGAACCTAATAATTAAATTATATTTGTGGAAGTTCTATTTTTACGATCAGCATAATTATAGGCAGATATATTTTCGAATTTATTTTCAATTTAAGTTAAAAGAAAATATTAACATTAAATTAAGACATACTAGGGAATCCATATAAATTAAATGGATCGAACACTAAATAAAATTTAATTGATGATAACCATCAAAATGGTTACCCCAATATTCCTATCACATTTCATAGATTAAAAAAACATAGAAATTAACTAACTTATAACTATGAAAGATATATTCTTCTGATTAACACAATTTTAGGCATATCTAATTTGGAATTTATTTTTAATTTAAGTGAAAAGAAAATATTAACATTAAATTAACAAACTAGGGAAGCCATATAAATTAAATAGATCTAAATGCAAATAAAATTCAATCCATGATAATCATCAAATTGTGTAACACATAGTACCTATCACATTTCCTAGATTAAAAAAAAAAAATTAACAAAATTATAACTTTATTACAAGCTATATTCTCATTATTTATAATAATATTTTTTTCATGCATATTTCAACAAAAAATAATCTTAGTGGAAAATTTTACCGGTGAAATTTAGCCCTTGGTTTAAATTAAAGGGTTTCTAATTTTGAATGGAAAATGGTTTTGTATCATATTTCATTATTAATAGTAGCCCCAAGATTATTTTATAAGAAAAATAGGTATGGAGGTTAGCATATCCTTATTTCAATGGAGGAGCTACTAATTTCCAGTTACCCCAATTTTCAAGGACACGGATTTATCGTACCCATTTCTCCCTTCTCATTTGATTTTAAATGAGTTGTTTATTTCACTGGCCCTTATATCATGATATTGAGATTAATTTGAAGAGAACAACCCACATTTAAGTATTCAATAGTCTTCTTTCCATTTTCTAAGTTTTCACACGATTAATGGTTGTCATATCTAATACAGGAGGCTTCTGTATTTTCTTTACATTCCAATACATCAAGCATTCTCTCCTTTATGTCCTGAATTTTTTTGCTTAATTTTTGGGAGATGTAATAATTTTTTGCTTGGAAACCTCACCAAACAAGTAACCTTAAATGTTTCAAAATATGAAAAGAAAATATATATTTTATGGCTCTCCAATATAATACATGATATTTATCTATATGGACATAGGAAACAAAGCTAAGACAAGGAAACATAAATGAAAACTAAAGATACATAGGCAGATAGGCATGCATGCATATTTCTGGGAATCAATAACCTTTACTGGGATTTGATGTTTACTCCTTGGAGTGCACCCACGACTAGGAGGAGGCCCCAGTTTCCATTAAGTTCTTGCAAGCACACCACTTGTATGACCAACATCAATAGTCGAACCTTCCATATCAGCAAACACCTCGGTGTTTTTAGGATTATGTCGCTCATCGGAAAGTTCCCTTTCTACCTAAGTGATCTCTTCTTGAATTGGTTAATTGTTCAAATCCCTCTAATGATTGGTTGTGCTCCCAAGTCAAATTTGAGCTCCAGAATAACCTATCCCTTCGTAGTAATATGCTCCTCGCTAGAGATTAGAACTTTGTCTAGGCATGGAAAACAACAACAAAAAATGAGAGGCCTATGTCAGACTCGAATGGTTCAACAAGAGTGGAGAAACCTAAACACAACCCCCTATCCTTGCCAAGATCTTTTAGTGGAATATCCATATTGAGGCCCAAAACTTCTACAAGAGAAGAACATGGAAAAAACCAAGGATTAGGAATAAAAATGTATAAATAAATATTCTTAAGATACCTAGGCCCAATGTCTCTACTAGGTTCCTCGGGGGGCATTATCACTTGTCTCAATCTCTAAGGCTGAGGAAGAGTCTATCTGAGGTAACCATAGACCAATCTTTTGACTTGGTAGCTAGCACTACCAAGCCAGAGAGGGCTCTCTCTAAAGGATCACACCCAAGAGGGCTAGATAGATTAGGGTTTTATGCTAGATATGATGTGTAGAGTTTGTTTAATTTGATTGTTCGGGTTGATGGAATAAGATTTGGTCTAAGAGACTATGTTTCAGAAAATTAGGGTATGATTGTAGACATCTAAGTCTATATGTATAGAGAATATCATGCATAAAAATATTATACACAACATTTTATGTTTTGTTAATAGACCATGTAATAATAGACTTTCTGTGATAATTTGAATTAGGATTTGGTTATGCAAGATAATTATAATTGGAAGGATTATTTCAATATCGACATGCCTAGGAATAAATTGAAGTTAAGTAATCATTTCTAGATTATACAGAAAAATAAGTGATTCACACCTTCATAGTAATGCTTGAGAACAACAAACTTTGGAGATTAGTTGGACCATCTTAAACATTATAATTTTTTAAACAAGAATATAATTTGAAGTAGAAAAATAATTTATGTTCCCTTCAATTTCTTTTGGATTTTGTAAGCTTTTGATGCCATTTTAGTTATACTGGAGTAGTCACCTTTTTTTTATCCTTCAAAATATCATCCAAAAGTATACTAATTGTCATGTAAATTGTTGTTCCATTACATATTCTATTCAAAGTTTAACTAATTGGTATCAACTAAACCCTTTAAATTGATAAATTTGATTGTCATGTTCAACTTAAAGATAGAGAACAAAGTATCTCCATTAACAACATACGCCAAAATATAAACATGTCAAAAAGAGAAATTTAAATACTCTTATTGAAGTCTACGATCCATATTCAAGAAGTTCATAATGTTATTGAGAAGAAAGGATTGTATGCCCAACTAGCTTATAGGGTTATATGTCAAGTAGATTTGATTGAATTTATTGTTCTTCCACATTCAAGGTATGTTCTAAATTATTTATTATAACAAGGTTACTATATGTCAATTTCAAACTACAATTTAGATAGAAATGGGTTCTATATTTTATGTTTTACTTTGAATTCCAATTTTTTACTTTAAAAGCAAATCAATGTTATTTTAAGTTTTAGCTTTTAATTTTTCCATCAACAATTCGGTCTTAATAACTTTGAAATTTCCAATCTTTTACCTCACAAGAAATTAAGTATTTTTTCTTTTAAATTTAACTTTTAATTTTTTACTTTACATTTTTAAAAATTTAAAAGTTAATTATTTTTGTTTTTTTTAAATTCAATGTGTTAAAAGTTAATTATTTTTGTTTGTTTGTTTTTTTTTTAATTCAATGTTACCTGTTGTTTTTGTGTGTGTAGCTTTCAAGAATGTAATTAGTATTAAGCGTTCTAAATTTAGATAAGTTTTTGCTTTTTCAGGCTGTTTTAATTAATAATAGTTTTTTTTTTTTGTAAATTGGGCTACTCGTATTATTATACAAAAAGATTACAAAAAGATTACATCGAGGCTTGCCTAAAAAACTCTCCATGCTAAGATATGGATTTAGCAGGACTTTTACACTGGAGGGTGAAACTTCCCCTGGAATCTGGCTTGTCCAATAGACTCTTGATAACTAAAAGACAGACAATTTGACACAATCTAGAACCAACTGAAGGACAGATAATTTGACACAGATGAAAATCAACTGTCCCAGAATTTATCCAGAGAGTTACACAAACAGAGATAGAGCAGCAAACATAGTCGTAATTGAAAACTGATCCGACCTGAACAGTGCTGAGCCATAGCATGAGCTTATCAAAAACTGTCAAACAAAGAAGGTTGTGAACTGAAGTCGTCGAAAAAACATCATAGAACAACAGAAACTACCACCTGGGGCCATAGCCAGACCAAAACGATGTGGAGGCAAGCTCATACATCCACGGAGGTAGAAGGTTACTCCTCAACGATCCTAAACCCATACTGGTCTTACGTGCTCGAGTCTATATATGGAGCGTCGTCTTTAGCCGGCTCACTTGGACCCGCCACCACACCCGGGGCCTCCACAGGCTGAATTCTTTGACAGTGAACTGGAGAAGGTTGCCTATGCTCCGCAGAGACTTCTGGAGGAGCCGCATTATCACACTTCTTAATCCGAACAGACACAAAGTAGGTAGAGTTGTCTAGGGAATAGGGGAAGCTAAAGTGGGTTGAGGGATGAGAGCTGTGCGAACACACCACTACACGAGCCCGTCCTCTGCCTCTTCCCCAGCCTCACCTCGCACCATGAGAGTCAACTTCTTCGGAGGAGGATTCTGTGGTGTGATAGGAGTGATGATGGATAACCCTTCCTCTGGAACCTCCCCGAGACTCGCCCCTTCTGCTAATGAGGCGGAGCCGTTCCTGCGGCATTCTGGGATTGCGTGAGGGATAACACTGGAGTAGGGAATGCACAGTGAGCGGAGTCTCCGTGAACCAAGAGGCATAGAGAGTCAATGAACCGTGCGCAGAGGCTTAATGGTGAATAGGGGCACAAAGGGCTACAGAGGCGAGGCTGATGGAGCACAGAGGGGCGAGGTAAGAATTGGCACAGAGAGCTGACCAGGGATGTCAACAGAAGAAACGAGGGGTGCGAGGATAACACTTAGAAATTGATTCTTACAGATAGGAGAGCTATAGCTCGGGACCTTGTGCTGGAGAATACTGCTCCCAAAGGAAGAGACCAAGGCCCTCTGTGCTGAGGGCCGAGGCCTAATCCTCTGAGACCACTGCCAAGACCCAAGAACCAGTAGCGAGCAGAACAAACAATGCATCCAAAGCCGAGACATAAAATAATGCATAACTAGGGGAGGCTGGCTCTTAAAATACAACAAAGTGACGCCCCAAGCAATGAACATACCACAGCAGACGGTTTGCATCCAAACACCAGAGAGACGAATCGCGACAGAGCCATAATGCTGCAGACGTTGAGTTGCAGGGAGGAGTAATGAACTGCATTCAATTTAACATGACGGGGGTGGCAGGCCCATTGATAATCCTTATAGATGGCGGATCTGGGCTGCCACTTGCCTAGTGGGAATGCCACCACTGTACTGCCCCCATTAATATAACTTGCAGCGGGGGACTGATTATCCTGAAGCACCAGAGAATGGCATTCCTGTTGGAGTTGTATATCCATTGAGTCATTGAGAGTGGTTGAGTAGGGAGGGAGTTGTAGGTCAACCCCTTGGTTGGCCAATCTATCTGCTACCTTGTTGGTTGTACACCTTACATGCTTGAAAATGATGTTGTGGGGTCGCCGGAGCCTTTATTGCAGTGTTTCGAGTGTGCTAAGCAATCTCCAACTGGAAGCTATTTTGGCTGCTGAGGTGCCTGCTTGAATTCTAGTAGCCGCATTGACGAGGATCAAGGAGTCTCCCTCAACTTCTAGCGGGTAGAAATTATGTTGATTGGCAATGCATATCCCTTTCCACAAGCCTTCCAATTCCACAACATTGTTGGTGTCTTTGCCAATTGAACCATAGTATATATGCTGAACTGCTCCTCTGTCATTTCTGATTACTCCTCCATATCCTGCAGGTCCAAGATTTCCTTTAGCTGCTCCATCAAAGTTCAATTTGAAAGAGGAGATGGCAGGGGGGACCAATGCAAGGGGGAGACAGACTTGGAAGTGGGACGGGAATTGTGAGGAGGGGCGCAGGATAGGTTAAGATTCCAAGAGTTCTAGATGAGCTGCTCTTGGGGGGAGTCTGGCAAGTCAGTTTCTATCCATGATCGAAGCGCCAAAGTTTCTTGGAGATTTTGCTTTAAGAGGAGCTAGAGGAGTTCTACAGGTCGTCTACTATTTTTTAAGACTCCGTTGTTCCGTTCCTTCAATAAAATCCAGTAAAGAAACCCTGGAATGAGGTTCCATAAAGAATTCATGATGGGGCTACGATAAGGGTGCTTGGGCCAAGTTCTAAGAGTGATTGTTACATCCCCCTGCCGAACTCTTGCTCTTTTGTTACATTGGTCGACTTTCTCTCAGAGCTGAGCAGTGAGAGGACAAGTCTCCATGATATGTAGGATGGTTTCCGAGTGAAGAGTGCAGTTGGGACATCTTGAGGGACCTATGAAGCCCCTTCTTTGTAGATTATCCCAAGTTAAGATGTGTCTCTTACTTAAGAGCCATAGAAAGGTAGATACCTTGGGCCAGAGTATGGACTGCCAGATGTGATCCCAGAGCTGATCTGTATCTGTATTACTATGAGCATAGTTTAATATGTAAGCTTCTTTGGTAGTGAAGGTACCTTTTGTAGTGTATCCCCACCTCAGTTTTTCCTGCTGATTTGAATGCTTGATTTTCCTATGATTTAGCTCCTGTTCGATCTCTGTATATGTCTCTCCATGCCAATCAGTCTGCCAGGAGCTTGCGGGTTTCCATTGTTGGAAGTCATGAAGAATTTGCTGCTGCCAGAATTGAGAGACATTAGTGAGATTGGTATGCTGCATATAATTCTACCAGAGAGGTTTTTGAAAGATCGAGGCAAATTTTGGTAACTGCTGCCATGAATCTTCCCAAAACCGCGCCGAGTTCCCCAAGTGAATTTCCCAAAAGCTGTTCTCTTGGATGAAGGCGCTGTGAATTTTGGCAGCGTTCCAAATCATGGAGCCAGAGATACTAGTACTGATTCTGATTAGTTCATCCCATTGACTTCCAGGTGCATATCTGGCTTGCCACAGCTTCGCCCAAGGAATGTGTGCCTTCACTAACCAATTCCACCATATCCTTGCTCCCATAGTGCTATTTCTTTGTAGAGGATCCCGTAGTCCTAGTCCACCGTTGGATTTCGGCTGGCAGACTTCTGTCCATTTAACAAGGGCCCATTTCCTGTTGAGCCCCGTGGAGCCCCATAGAAAACTCCTTTGAAGGTTACGAATCGCTTTAAGAACCAATTTGGGAGCTGCCAATATAGAGAAGAGATACAGAGGCATAGCTTGTAGGACGGATTTGATCAAAATGAGTCGACTAGATATGTTGAGCGATCGAAATGTCCATGAGGAAAGTCTGGCTTCCAATTTTTCCAAAAGCATACGCCAAGACACATGCTTAAGGGCAGAGACCATAAGAGGAGCGCTCAAATATTTGGAGGGAAGCACAACAATGGAGAATCCTAAGATTCGAGCAATGTTTCTTTGAGTGGAGACAGGGGTATTGAAGAAGAATAGCTGGGATTTGGTGGCATTGGTCGATGTTCCAGAGGCTTTAGAGAAAAGTGAGAGCAGGGCTTTAAAGGATTTGGCTTCTAGGGAAGAGGGATGACCAAAGAGCATCGTGTCATCAACAAACTGTTGATGGGATAAGGGATGGAGTCCATGGAGCGCTATGCCTTTGATTGCTTGAGAAGAAACAGCACGGTGAAGGAGGCGGCTGAGTCCTTCTGCCATGAGAACAAAAATGAAAGGGGATAGGGGGTCCCCTTGAAGAATGCCTCTCGACGGGCGGAAGGGAAAAGATGGAGAGCCATTGAGGAGAAACGAGAAGCAGGGAGAGGTAATAAGATTCATTATCCAGTGGGTCCAGGTGGCATTGAAGCCGAAGGCTAACAACATTTGATGGATATATTCCCAACTGAGTTTGTCGAAAGCTTTGGAGAGATCAGGCTTCAGTATCATACCTGTTTTTTTTAGAATTTTTGAGGAGTGTATCACCTCGTTTGAAAGAATAATGCCATCCATTATCTAACGCCCCTCCACATATCTCGTTTGTTCCGGAAGGATGAGAAGAGGTAGAAGAGGTTTGAGCCTATTTTCCACTACTTTGGATATAAGTTTGTAGATGACATTACAGAGAGCAATTGTCCTGTATTTATCTGGCCTGTTTGATTCCTCCCCTTTAGGTACCAGAGCAATGAAAGTTGAATTAAGGGAAGGTAGGAGCCAGTGCATAGATCGAGATTCTTCCACTAATTCCCAAACTTTGGTGCTCATCAATTCCCAAAATTCATGAAAGAAATTGGAGGTGAAACCATCAGGTCCAGGAGCCTTACCATCCTTTAGCTGAGCCATGGCCTCTTCTACTTCCTACATGGAGACTTGTTGTAATAGATTTTGAGTGTGATCTTCTGTGATTATTTTGGGGATGTGCTGCGTGACAGATATTATGGCTGATGATCTACTTCCTGTTTGTTCTTTGAGCGCTTCCTGGAAGTATTCTTTGAATTCCTTTTCAATATCTTCATGCTTTTCTAGTCTCTCCCCTTGAGTGTTATTAATGAAGGCAATATTGTTGTGCATTCGTCGTTGAATAGTGGATTGATGAAAGAATTTTGTATTCCTTTCCCCTTCTTTTAGCCACCTTATTCTGGATATTTGGCGCCAAAGGATTTCCTCTTGTAGCCTTCGAGCTTCTATGTCTGTCCAGAGGGATTGCTCCTTGTCTGCCAATTCTTCTGTTCTTCCCTCTAGGATAATGGTTTCCTGTAGAGAACACATATTATGCTCCAATGTTTTCCTAGTTTCCAGAATGTTTCCAAATTTGGTTTTATTGCAGACTTTGAGCACTTTCTTGAGGTGTCTGAGTTTCTGTTGAAATTGTAACATCTTTGCGCCTGCTGGGGGGGTGAAGGATTTCCATGCAGCTCGGAGCAGTTCTTTGAAGTCAGGATGAGTGAACCAGAAGGCCTCGAAGCGATATGGACGATTGCAATGTATACCTGGACGTGTCCATTGAAGCATTATGGGCCAGTGATCAGAGCCGCCTTGAGGCAGAATGGAGGCGTGAAAATCTCCTCCCGAGTGTATGACATTGTCTGAAATAAGAAAACGATCTAGCCTAGAAGCAATATTATGTTTTCCCCTACATTTGTTTGTTCAAGTGTACGTGCCATTTGAGGTTTGAATGTCCATGAGATGACTACTTTGAATGAATTCTTTGAATCCTGTGTTATAATCTTCTAACTTCATGCGCCCTCCCTTTTTTCTCCTAGATTCGTGATGATGTTGAAATCTCCCCCGCTGATCCATAGAGGGTACTGTCTATTAGAGTTGAGAGTTGTTAGTGCATCCAGCACTTCTAAAAATTTGATGTAAATCTTGCGGGAAGTAGGTGTTGGTGAGAAGAGTGTGTAGAGCCGTCCCTATGAGATGAAATGAAGCTTGGATGAAATAATGTGTGGCATGAAAATCTTGAAGCATAAGGATCTGCAGATTCCAGACTATTGATAGTCCACCAGAGGCCCCTACCACATCCACTGAGACTGAACGACTGTCGTTACATGCTTTCTTGAGGATCCTTTCAAGGGACGGATTATTACTTTTTGTTTCTTGTAGAAAAATGATGGCTGGTTTCTCTAACTGAATCATGTTTTTTAACATTCTGTGTTTTGAGGGGCTATTGAGCCAACGCATGTTCCAGGAGATGAGCTTCATGAGGAACAGTGGGGTTAGGGCTTGTAGAACTTCGTCAGCTTTGGGAATCTCCCTGATTCCATTAAGATTTCTCCTATAATGATGGTTCTTTGCAGATCAGTTTTGCGCCCTCTTTTCTTTGTTTCTTTTAGGATTTTTTTTCCATCCCATGGACTTCCTGCTTGTATGCCTATGCATTTATTATGTTGAGCTCTGATGAGAACACCTTCCAATCGATCTATTTCCCATGGAGGTATTGAGTTGTACTCCTTCTGCTTGCATGATGTTTCAAGCTTGAGAATATCCAGTCCTTCCAGACTCACAGTCTCTGGGTCTTCCTCCATTGTTATAGGGATGTTCTCGTGATCCTCTGGGACCCCATATTGTAACTAAGTGCTAAAGCTGCATCAAGATCCATTGCTGAAGGTTGCATGTCAGCTTCTTAAGCTGGCATTTTTGATTCTGAGGAGAGAGGGAAGTTGGAGGGCATGGAGGAAGATGAATCCAGGGTATTTTTGAGATGCTGGGAGGAAGATGGGTGAGATGGGGAAGCCTGAGAGTCATTTGGATGCTTATCTGAGGGATCGTGAGGGGCAAGAATTTGAAATCTGTTTTGGGTTTCAGCCTTTTTGGGACAGGAGGGTGCAACAGAATGCTTTTTTGCGTGCCTGTGGCGATTGGGCACGTTGGTGAAGCCTTCCAAATCTTTGTTAGCCTCGTTAGCAGGAGATTTGATCTGAATGTACAGGGGACAGTCCCTAAAAAGATGGCCATGTTCATGTCATTTGTGGCATCGAAAAGGGATGTGATCATAGTCTAATGGTTTAACCACTCGAAATCATCATTGAAAAGACTTACCGAGTCTACAAAGGCTTTTCAAAGATGCATTTGGACGCAGATCCTGGCGTAGGAAGTGTATCTTCAATTTTTGGTTTCCTCTGCAACTTTGATGAAGGTGTCGATGCTATTGCCAATGTCCTTTAATGTTTCTTCTTTCTAGTACTCTGTAGGTGGGGAATACATGCGAATCCAGACTGGAGCATGACTAAGATCCTCTGTATCTGGATTGAACCTGGGTTTCCAGTCACGAAGGAAGAGACCTGAGGAGTTGAAGAAGTATGTACCTCCCTCAAATATGCGGGATTTATCCTCCAGGAAGTAAAATATTTTAGTGAAGAAGCCTTTGGGGCCTAGTAGCAGGGAGACTTGACCTTTGGGCTTCCATTTTGAGGCGATCCACGTGTGTAGGGCTTTTTCAGTTGGCCAAAAGCCAAGAAATTTTCCAATGACTGCATGGTCCTTCATGTATTGTATTTCTCCATTGATTCGATGGCTGGGGAGCTCAACTTTAATTCGTTCTGTGGCTTTTGGAATGCAGGTAGCCGAAGTTACCTTTGGTTGTGACGCCCCCGGTTTGTTTACCTCCTTTTCACGTGTTACTGTATGCTCCACTGCTGTGTCAGTATGTACTGAGCTCTAATCTTGTGCAGAGGAGTCGCCTGGAAGAAACAGGGGTGCAGAGGATGCGAAAAAGTCCGACGAACGGGAATCTGGAGGAGGGGGGGAAAGGTCCCGCTCGTCCCACCGGGAAGGCCATGAAAAATGGATTACCAGATGCCCGAAGAACGGACTGCCAGCGGCGCTGAGAAGGGAAGCGTTCTGGTAGGTATACGGGGCGCAGGTCTGTGCATTTGCTGCTGAGAGCAGAGCGTAGAGCCTATGGTTATCCACACCTCGTTTTAATTAATAATAGTTGAATTCAACTCTAACATTTACATAAGAGTTATTAGAGGAATTTGAGCTATTTCTTGCAAGCGGATTTCATCATCGCGAAATTTTTGGTTTTGTTTTTTGGGATTTTAAATATTGTATTTAATATTCCACTTTCTAGTTTTAGGTAATGTTTTGCATTTTTCCGTTTTGATTTTTTTTTGTTGTAATTAATATTACTTAAATTGAGCCGTAACATTTAGTTAAGAGCTAGTAACCGTTTCCTCATTATTCAAAGTGGATTTCATAATTCAATCTCTTCAACCATAGCATTTATTTAATCCGAAATTTATAGTCAAAATAGCAATATCTCCCAATTGTTTCAATGTGTGCCCATTAAAGAAAATAAGTCACGCATAATATATGAAGGTCGTGCGTTCGATCGAAAATGTTGTTGCATCTGTATCTTTGTTGGGAGAGGGTCGTGTGTTCGATCCACAATGTTGTTGCATCTGTATCTTTGTTGCGAGAGGGTCATGTGTTCAATCCACAATGTTGTTGCCTTTGTGTCTTTGTTAGGAGAGCGTAAGACTAAATATATGAAGGTCGTGTGTTTGAACCATGCTTCTACGTATCTTTGTTGCAGAAGCTCAGACTGAATATATGAGGTTGTGTGTTCGATCCACAATGTTGTTGTTGCTTATCTTAGGAGCCTATTCACTCCTGGACATTCAATTTGTGGTTTCTGCCTAGTTTCTGCAAAGGCAGTGAGTGGGTATACTCGTGCAATACGATGTCCGACAGACGTTATTGTGTGCTTCAATTTTCTAATAAAAATTTTTCATTCCTGCATTACTCCATTTTTCTGAAGAAATTATTGAATATTTATATGAAGTCTGCGGGATAGGAAGATCCCATGGAAGCTGTCAAATCGGTTCATGAATCCATACAGGTTTTCGTAGTCTCCGACCCTAGCAAGTATTTGATCTTCTTCTGTGTTTTAAAATTTCTTGATGTGGTTAATTTTTTATTTCGACGCAATGAAGTGATTATGAAGAAAGTAAATGATTAGTTTAGGGAAAATCAAATTATTCAGTATATAAATGCAATAGAACAAGTTCTTGAAAAAACAAAAAATTATATTATCTATGTACTGTCCACGGAAAAACGCTGCATATGTTGTAAAATTAAAATTTTTAGTGCAAGCCGCAGGGGCTTCCCTAAGGAAAATAGAACCCATAACATAACAATAATCTCCATGAAATACGATGTAATAGTACAATAATAACGCTTATGACCAGTGGAGCTTTTATGAAGTTTTGTTGTGTTGTATTTGTATGTTACCAGAATTTATGTCTATAGTAATTCTGCTTTTTGTTTATCTAATTTTTGTCAGTATCTTTTAATACTATTTATATAAATTTTACAATTTTTTTTAATTAATTTGTTGTTCTTATAATTACTAATTTATATTGCAAATTTGGATACATGTTATTTGTTATATTATCATGTATATATTGATATCTAAATTATCACTCTAAAGAATGAATCAATAATTATTTTATATAAACATAATTAAATGATATCCAGTATTATAATTAAAGAGAATGAAATGATATGTAATTTTGGTTTTTCTAAGGTTTTGTGATGAGGCGGAGGTGGAGGTAGTGGTGGTGGTGGAGTAGGAGGAGGTGGTGGAGGAGGAGGTTGTGGTGGAGGTCGAGGCATAGTAGGAGGAGGAGGTGGTGGAGGGGGAGGTGGAGGAGGAGGTGGTGGTGTTGGTGTAGCAGGTGGTGGTGGTGGAGGAGCACGAGGTGTAGGAGGTGGAGGAGGAGGTGGCGGAGTTGGAGGAGGAAGAGGATGGGGTGGAGGTGGAGAAGGTGGTGGGGGAGGTTTTGGAGGAGGGGATGTAGGTGGCGGAGGTGGAGGAGGAGGAGGAGGAGGATGGGGTGGAGGTGGAGGAGGTTTTGGGGGAGCTCGTGGAGGTGGTGGTGGAGGTGGAGTTTGAGGAAGATGAGGTGGAGGAGGAGGATAAGGAGGAGGTGGCAATGGATGTGGAGGTGGTGGAGGAGATGTTGGTGGAGGTGGAGGAGGAGGTTATGGAGGAGGTGGAGTTGGAGGAGGTGGTGGTTGAGGAGGAGGAGGAGGAGGATCAGTATGTGGTGGTGGTGGTTGAGGTGGAGATGGAGGTGGAAGTGAAGGTGGACGAGGTGGAGGAAGAGGAGGTGGAAGTGGGGGAGGAGTGGTAGGTGAAGGACTAGGAGGATGAGGTGAAGGATAGGGAGGAGGTGGAGGAGGAG